>MJUU01071830.1:42783-65834 GCA_002080025.1 Modiolus philippinarum
CAAATGTTTTGATATGATCTGCACTGAAGAGACTGAGACATAATTGGTCAAAATGGCCATATGCATAAACCAAATTTACAGAAACTGAGATATTTTGTTATTTATAAATGTGCATATGAAATTCAGCAAACAGGTTACATTATCACGTATATATGCAGGTGTTCAAATTTGAGAAAAGGGACTGCTCTGCTTTTAGGCTAGGCAGCTGAATATTTTTTTCCTTGTAAGGCCGTTGATTTTTTCTTTTCTAGTTTTCGAACCCTCCTTCCTTAAAAATTTAGGCCCAGATTTCAAAAAAAAAAAAATTTGCTTTTTGAATTTTTTTCCTACCATACAAATATTTGGTCTAAAATTCAATAAAATTCCTATTTTCTTAATCCAAATTACAGCTGTTTTGCCCAACCTAAATTTTTCTAGAATTTTATTATTTTATTTTTGTCCTTCCTTCTACCCACCAACATTTAGGAAAAAGTTCGTAAAACCAAAAATTAAAAAAACAGTGGCCTATAAACAACTAAAGGTGGAGATTATTAAAAATAGGTTATGGAACATTCACAACTGATGTGTGTTTCACTTTCTGGTAGGCCACATAGTTGAAATTTTTTTACCCTTTTCAAGATGTTATCCCCTATACCCTTATAGCATGTACAGGGTGCTATTACACTGTTGTTTCTGATGCTAAATGCAACCTTTAAAACTATTTAGTGCTAAAACCTTTTGAAACATAGCACAAACAAAGTGTTAAAGAAAGGAATGCAACTGAATCTAAATACTACAGGTTTGTTTCAAAAGAAAGTTATGTTTTTTTTGTACTGATAAATCTATCTTCTTGCATGATCAACCAAAAAAAAAATCATATCGGTCCTTGAAATGTTATTTGTTCAACTCTTTATTGAAATTTAATGCAGTACGCAAAGGTTTTACTTTGAAAATTCTCCGAAGGAACTTTTTGATTAAATTTACCGTCATTCAAAGAGTTTAGATTAATTATTATAAGTTTCGTTTTTTCAACAAATTTGCAATTTTTATCAATTCTCACATTAGCCAATCAAATCAACATTCTTGCGTGTATTTCATTCCTATCGTGTACACACACGATATGAGCGAAATACACGGTTGAAATGATACATTTCGTTCATTCAGTGTAGATGTTCCGTGTATAGCGTGTATTTATGCAACTAATCGTTTGAAGCGTGTATGAATGCAACGAATCGTTTGAAGCGTGTATGAATGCAAAGAATCGTTTGAAGCGTGTAATTCATTCCGTTTTCCGTTCGCTCCACTCGCGTGTACACTCCGTTCGCGTTCCGTTCATGTTGTAACGTTGAGCGTTCAACCAACTGTACGGAACTCATCTCGCCATTACCGTTTCTCTTATATGTTGCCCACCGTGCGCGATCCCGGCTTATGAATAGGCCCGCAGCATCATATGAGCTTGGAGTATGACTCTTCCTAACAGAGGCACGGCACCTGGATCGGTTTTCAGGGGCTCCGGCTAGAGCTGCCGGGTGCGTCCCAAGGTTGTGGATAGGAAAATGCCCTGTCTATGTGGGGTACTCAGGTCATAATACGGAAAGCCTGACCGTGAACCATTGTAGCCAAACTGTATGGAGATACGCCACGCACCATGCAGTATAAAGACCACTTCTATATTTCTCTAAAGAGAGCAGACGCACTGGGTGTCGTATGGAAGACAAAATTTCCTGCCCCTACCCATTTCTCCCCTTTTCCAGTGGCAATCAAAAGTCGTTACCCCGGTTGTCCCTTCCACCTTTATTACTTTGTTCTTTTACTTACAATTTTTTGAATTGATTAACTTGTTCTCGTCCTGATATAGCTGAAATATTGCTCATTGGACGTTAAAGTCTAACTAATCAATCAATCTTAAACGTTGCAATATATGCTGTTACTTGAAGAAGTGCCGTCGATAAAAAAGGAAGCTTCGATCCTTGTCACTACAAAACAGTTACCCAGTGGTTAAATGTTAAAGGCACGAAATAGCCCATTATTCATGAAACAGATACAATGAGTGTCTTTGAAATCAGCAGGTAATTGGAAAAAATCAGATAAAAAGTCTCCATATAAATTATTATTAATAAAACATATGTTGGGTTAGGATTTACATATCATCAACGACATGTATCCTTAAAGCCATGTCATGTCTAGTATAAATCTGCAGTAGATTAAGTTAATGAATCGTCTTAATTTAAACATGAATATTTAGAGCTTCACAATGAAAAACTGAGAAAAAACGTTTAAAATGCTATTGATGTGCTTGAGGAGAAAAAAAGAAGTATGACCGAGGAAAGCAGTGACCAAAACATTAGATGATTTTGTAGAACCTACCTTACATATTGAACAGTGAATGCAAAGAGAAAAATAGTATGTAGCGGTTGTTAAGGAAGGGAATATTTTAAGCTGGCAGTAGCGTTTAAAAGGGTATAACAAATGAAAAAGCGACGATGCTTAACGACAAGGCTTCAATTATAATTTATTTTGACGCAGATGAAAGTAAAGTCAACAAATGAAATAAGAATAGCCATGTATAATCATCATGAAATCAACCTCAAATGTAGTCATGAATCGGTCATTGCATCGACAAAGCCTAGAAACATACAGGCCTTCGAAAAAAGGGATATATAATAACACAATCCGATATAGTGGTTTAAAATGGCACCAGTCTTTCATCTGTTGTGATGGTCTCAGATATCTTTACAAAGGAACCAGTGATCTGTACTGAAAATGATTGCAGGCAACAGTTTATTTCGAAAAGCAGATATCAAATCATTTGTCCGAGGTGTATGACTAATATGATTACTGAGCTCTTAAAGGTATCCAAGGATGATTTACTATAATGACAAAATATCTAGATATTCTCAGACAATAATTAATTTCCAGTTAGCCATAAAAAGAAATAATGCCAGTTTTCTTTAGAACGCGCCAAATAAACGACAAAATATCTTTTCCATGAACGCCATCATCCGAAATACAAGTAAATAAAGGTTCGCCCTCCGAAGTTTTCTCATGTCAGAAGGTGTAAACCATTCATCTTTCAGAATTAGTGGAAAACCCTGAACAGGTAACTACTTTATTTAAGAAAAGAAAAAACAATGTACAGCTGAAGTCTTGGATACCAAAAATCCTTCTCACCCGCGTTATTTGCATACAATGGTTCCAAGTCAAGCTTTCTGAATTGACGCATTTACTATAGGAGTAAACCTTTTATTTACATGTACCTTAAGTTTCTTAATTTTCCTATGACAATAAAGATTTAGAAAATGTAAAACCCACTTCAATAATATAAAGCGCAATGACTCGGTTTGAAAAAGGAGTATATCATTTTCAAGTGTTTTCCAAAGCCTGCTCTGTTTTTCATAGAAAGACATTTAGAAGATAATTTTTTATGAAGACGATACTTATTTTTCTTTCGCAAAATTTAGACAATTTTGAAACAGTCGTTGCTTGAAGACTGTTATGCATAGCAATAAAATGAATTTTCAGAATGCCATGTCAGCTTAAGGATGTTAGATGGTCCTGTTGGTATTTCTGTCAGATTTTTGGATTCCTCTGGTTTTAATCCATTTACTTTTTGGCCCTATGAAAAAAATATTTTGGGATGATAATTGTTTTCAAAGGGACTTTATGCCATGCAAACATTTCTTTGCCCGCTTCAACCATTTTGATTTGTCTTGGGATGAAGAATGTCACAATAAAAATGATTTAGAGGAAACGCCTATAATTGAAAAAAAGAGGATAAACTTTCTTAGAATGTAACACCAACACAAGCATTTGGAAAACAGCTGAGAAAAAGACTAAAGCAGTTGGAAAATGTAACCTTTCTCTGCAGGATTCATCAGCTATACAAGAAGTACTAGAAGTGTTGGTGGATATGAAAAGCAAAATGCTACAGTCAGCTGAAGCAGACAATGGCATCCTTTTGGAACCAAGAAAAAGAGCTTAGCTAAGAAGAAAAAGGGACACCTTGACCTTAGATAAACAAAGAATTAAGAGTGTTGTTCAAGGTTAGCAGAAACGATTGTCCAGCGCGTGTGGTCTCTTTAGTAAAATATAGAAATGGGTAGTGCATCTAAAGAAATAGGCGATAAATGGATAGGAGCAGGAAATCATTTCCTAGAGAAAGAACACGTAACACGTTAGAGAAGTAATACGTACCATGGATTTAATTGGTTATGTCTTAGGGTTAGAAAATGACATTTACCAGTCAGTTATCAAACAGATCTTTCAAAAAATTATTTTCCTCACCTACAGTGTGGCGGTGCTTTTAACAGAGCAGGTCATGCTTACCCTTCCGGAGCACCTGATGTCACTCTCAGTTTCACTGAAGGTCAAACTATGAGTGCCTTTGTTTTGAATGATGTAATTTCTGTTTCTGTGCTTTGTATCTGTCCAATGTCATTGTTTTCTGTGTTCTCGTTTTGGCCGTGTCTTTGGATTTTTGTAAATTTCACTCCTTTGTTCTTTCGGTATTCTACTGCCGTTGTTTCTTCTCTACGAGCCCGAGCGAGCCTGCTCTCATGTGAAAAATATATGAGGGTACTTATAGCAGGGGTGCATGCAGCCTGATAGTTTTCACTCAGTTTGGCTACAATTTCTCTCGGTCAGGATTTACGTGTTAGACATAGACTTGGCACATCCCTATTCACCATCTGCGACGCGGAGGACAGTTCTGCAGCCGGAGCCCCTGAACAATAAGAATGACGAAAACAACGAAAAGAGAGATAATTAAAACCAGGACAATAACAAAATAAAAACTAACGAAAAACAATCTGGTGTCAACTTAGTTTATAGTAATATGGCGAGTGCATGCTCATTTTTATGCCAAATAATGCTTATAGGGTACATTATTTGTCCAATAACTCATCCTACAGTTTTTAAGATAAAAAGTTTTTATTTTGTAGGATGATTGTGCTCATATCAAAAATGTGCATGCTACTTTGATTTTGGATATTTTTTCAGAAAAATATTGCCTATAGGCTACATTGTTTGTCCGGATAACTCCTTCTACATATTTTCAGATAAGAAGTTTTTATTTCACAGGTTGATTGTGCATATATCAAAGATGTATTGCTTCTTTTTGTTTTTTTTTGGTTATTTTTTGTGAAAAATACACATTATGGAACTTTGCCATTTTTATGCCAAATATTGCATCATCTACTCCTAAAACTTTTATGGTAGGACGTTTTATATAGCAGGTTGAATGTGCATATATCACAGAGGTGCATGCTGGTTGGATTTTGTTTTTAAATATTTTTTATAGAAAAATGCACATTGTAAGATGTCATTTTTCCATTTTCAGGAATTTTGCAATGTTTCCATCAGTAATTTTTCAGAGAATATCCAATATGTCTATTCTTGCCGAAGATTAAAAGTCCCATACTTTTTTTATAGTAAAACAGCATGAGTATACATGCGAATTGTACTCCGAATTCTGGCCTTCGACAGTTATACCAGTTCACTAATTACTGTTAGAATTCACCTGTCTAAGCCAGTTGCATGTCAAAATCATCGAAGCTTGAACTCTTCAAAGATTTGTGATTATCTTATACATCATTTGCGTGAACCTGCCGCTCGGTAATTTTAGAGTAATTGCATAACATTTCCCTAAAAATAACATTATAACGAGAGTAAAATTTTAATTATCAAGGTGGTAAGTTTTCAAATTGTTAACTAAAGAAAGATTCGAAAATAGAAAAAAAGGAGAATAGAAGACACTATCTTACAATCTCAAACAAAGAGAAATTTAAATTGACACACGCGTTCATGACGATTAAAACAGTCACCGAAGTAGAATATGTTTTTGTTTTTGAGAGTGGCAAACCTCAAGTAGCCGTAAATGAGTTCAATGAGTATAATTGTACCTATCCGACCTTGAGACCCGACATACACATGTATTCAAATACCAAAGTAGAATACCGATAAACCAAACATAGATGTTGTACAAACAACAACAAATGGAAGTTTTAATTTCTGTAATTAACATGATTAACCCAATTATTCACTTCAGATTTAATATATAATGCTCAGTTCTGTGGTCGGCCAGTTTACTCGGGTTTAACTGTAAAACGTTCCTTTTGTATCGAGTTATTTGCTATTTTAAATAAAAAAAACTGTTATCACAACTCTTCTAAATGTATTTCAAAGGTTTTTTATTGTTATAGTATGCCACTGAAGTTGATCGTATTGGTAATTTGTTGATTTATTTTTCAGTGTCAACAGAAGTTATGAAATTTAGAGAAGACGATGAAAATGTTCAACATAATGGTAAACATAATCATGATAATGAAAATAGTGATAATGAGGAACACATTCAACATGTTCAACATGGTCAGAGTGAAACTGAGGAACACATTCAACATGTTCCAGGTCAAAAAAGAAACTGAAGAACCCAAAAAGAAGAATCGGTCAGAAGAGGAAATCAAAACCCTCAAAGACAAAGTAAAATGAGTTGCAAGAGCAGGGAATGCTAAAATGTAGACAAATCACGAACATATAACAAATTTTCTTTTCCACCTGGACAACTGGCAGAGGGAGGAGCAAAACCAGTTCCTAAGATCTCTGGATGACAAAATGCTTCAAGGGACATCAAAAGTTCGAACAATAAACACCTTAACAGGGCTTTATTTAGTCGACAGAAATGATCGCCTTGGCGACCGAAATAAATCGTATTGATACTGTTTTCGGTATTGATTTATACTCTTTTCATATCCTTTCGAGGTAAAGTCGATGACAAATAACAATGTAGAGAGTCACAATTAAGGAAGTGTAGTCCGGATGATTTCTCAATAGGTAAAGCTTTTGGTGAGAGATATAAGAGACTAAATTTCCTGTCCCTACCCTTATCTCCTCTTGCCACTGGTAATGGAAACTCGTTGCCACATCCATTTTTTATTTCGTTTTCCTATTATCTATAACTTCTTTGATTTGATTTACCTGTTCTCATACTGATAAAGCTGAATTATTGCTTACGGGAGGTTAATCTCTAACCATTCAATCTATCTATCTATATTTCATAAAGCTGAAATATTGCTTACGGGAGGTTAATCTCTAACCATTCAATGTATCTATGTATACTTTCACTCCAGTAGTATATGAGCACAGTTCGGTTAGCATTTGAGGAGGTGGTGCGAGGTGGTGCCGGAAGTGACGTAGAGCGGAAGTGACGTGACCGGAAGCGGAAGTCACGTGACCGATGTAGAAGTGTTATTGTTGCGCATGCGCAACCGGAAGTAGGTATAAACCCTAATCCTATCTATAACCTAACCCTAACTCTTAACTTTGATATAACCCTAATCCTATCTATAATCGAACCCTAACCTTACCATAATTTAACCCTAACCCTTACCCTAACCCTAACCCTCACTATAGTAGTCGTAATAAGCAGTGTTCTGTTTGTAGCATTAGAAGAATTAACTATTCGTTCTGAGCGGTTCTATGCATTTCTCTTATGCTACAAACAGAACATTGCTTATTACGACTACTATAGTTAGGGTTAGGGTTAAATTATGGTAAGGTTAGGGTTAGATTATAGATAGGATTAGGGTTATATCAAAGTTAGGGTAAGGTTATAGATAGGGTTAGGCTTAGAGTTAGGGTTAGATTATAAATACGGTTAGGGTTTGATTATGACAGAGAGTATTAGTATATTGCATTTTTTTGTCATTTCTAAGCTGGCAGCAGCAGCAGCAATATAGTGAAATGAGCACGCGAGCACTGTCAAAACGATACTCGTGAGCAACTCGTGAGTCATGTGGACAACTCGTGAGTCATATGAACAACTCGTGAGTCATGTGAGCGGTCGTGAGTAGCATCATTAAACAAGAAAATCAATAAATTAAGAAGCTCACCAACACAATTGCCGCCATTACACCCATTAGGAAAGCCCAACTACCACGATAACCGCTACCACCACCACCACCACCACCACCTCCACCTCCACCACAATAGCCTATCATCCCACCACCAACACCGCCGAATACTGAAATGAGCACGCGAGCACAGCTTAAAGTATACTCGTATTTACGATAGAACGAAACATGGTAAATGTTAAAAAATATAATTAGACATTTAATAAGGAATATCATTTAAATAAAAGTATTGCAACGTTAAAACGGCTGTGTTTTGGGACAAAATGGATTGAAGGTGTACAGAACAATGAACAATCAAATTGTAGTTCAGCGATTGTAAAAAGAAGAGGACTATGACACTAGCAAAGCTTGAAGTATGTTGTAGATAAAAGGCAATGTATTGGATTTGTGACCCACCGTCGATCGGAAGAAAACGAATCAACGTAAAGGATAGACTAAAGACATTTTGGTTGGGAGGAAGGGGTAATGCAGCCTATAACTTTATAGTTATGGCCAGTCACAAGCCTGGCAAAATGCAGAGTGACCCTTCATGGATTGAGAAAATAATGGCTTGAATCACATGAAATATTTCATATCACAACCACCACTACAACCACCACCACCACAATAGCCTATCATCCAACCACCACCATCGCCGCCGCCGCTTAACCACCAATGGACACTACAATCGCCGCCGCCGCCGCCAAAAAGTGAAATGAGCACGCGAGCACAGACAAAAACGTACTCATGAGTCGTATTAAATACTGGTGAACATAAATATCAAATCGTTAGTAAATCACGAGTAATCTCGCCTAAGTCTAGGATAAAATCAACAAAAGAATGCAGGCAAAATACTAGAAAGAGTTATGTCCCCTTCCAAATAATGAACGCGGACGTGATAGAAGACACCTCGCAACCAACAAGGTGCTTAACAACCACTTGAATGGAAACGATAAACGCGGACGTGAAAGAAGACACCAACAAATAAAAAACACGGGAAATAACTAGCAAGGGTTTTTTTCCGTTAGTAAAAATAAATGAACGCGGACGTGAAAGAAGACACCCACAACAAAAAACACGGGTAAATAACTAGCAAGAGTTATCTCCCTTAGTAAAAAAATGAACGCGGACCTGAAAGAAGGCACCCACATATCAACAACCATAAAAATTTTCTTTGACGAACGCGGACCTGAAAGAAGACACCCACAGATCAACAAACAACGACAACTTCCGAAAACATCCGAATGACCACGTCCGAATGGTTCCGACAAGTGCACATACCCCACTTGCAGTTTACATATGGGGCTACGCCAACTTCCGGTCGCGCATGCGTTATGTAATAAAGTTATTTAACAGTCCTGCGGGGTCGCGTATTGTTCCAACACGTCATTTCCTATCAACATGCCCGTATAGCGCTTCCAATAAGACCACTTCCGGTTTAAAACTGGGGCTACGCCCACTTCCGGTCCCGCATGCGTCATGCACTTAAGAGAAACCACACCACTGCGGGGTCACGTGTTGTTCCAACACGTCATTTCCGGTCAATATGGCTACTTACAGTAGATACATACCTACTTCCGGGGTCACGTGTTCCAACACGTCATTTCCGGTCAATATGGCTACTTACAGTAGATACATACCTTCTTGCGCAACAATAACACTTCTACATTCGGTCATGTGACTTCCGCTTCCGGTCACGTGACTTCGGTCACGTCACTTCCGCTCTGCGTCACTTCCGGCACCACCTCCTCAAATGCTAACCGAACTGTGCTCATATACTACTCACTCCTTTGTTCCTTCGGTATTCTACTGTCGTTGTTTCCTAAGGAGAGCAGAGATGACTAAACTTCCTGTCCCTTCCCATTTCTCCCATTCTAATCTAAAGTCGTTGCCCCATTTGTTCTTTCCACATTTTATTCTCACTTTTTTAACTTACTATTTTTAAACATTGATTAATTTGTAAATGAATGAATATAGATGAAATATTACTAATTGGGCATAATTTCTAACCCATCATTCAGACAATTTACTCGCTATTTTTTACATCTTCAAGCACCGAGAAGATCTCTGGCGACTTGAACATTCTGACTGGCGACCAAAAATTTCTGTTGGTGATCATTTAATTGACAACTGGCGACCTTAAGTTAAAGTCTGCTTTGAGGCCTGCTTAAGGTATGTTTTAAAAATGATTTATTTGTGATTTGTATGAATTTCCTCTGAGGTACAGCATATACAGTGGCTGATATCACCAGTATCACTAAACTGGGAATTACCAAGAAACTATCAGGTCAATGAAGATGTCATATGCGAGTTGCAATTCTTGAGTACTAAATGTCGTGTTCATATGTGTCAAACACTGAAAGAAGAATGTTCATTGATATCAGAAAATTGTAATAGACGATGAATAAGAAATGTCAGCTTATTCAAGTTTATTCTGTATATCATTTTGTGAATTGCTGATAAAAGAAATATATATATATATATGATATTTTGCTTTTGATACAGAGTTTATCACCAAAAAAAAACAGAATTGTCCTATATTCAGTATATAATTTATTACATTCTCTAGTCCATTTTATATATTTTCAGCCCTGAACAACAGAGGAAAATAAAACAACAAATGAAGAAAAGGACACTATTTCCCCCTGTACCACCTGAAATTTTGGTTATGAACATGCCTATGTAAGCAGAAAGATATGGAATATTACTAAAAGCTAGTGTGATTTTCAAGGAAATTTTTGGTCATTAGCACCATGCAGAAAAGAGAAATATCTCAAACCTCATTTGGATGCCCCCGCCGTTAGGCAACAGGGTCATTAATTTTTACCCCTGTCCGTAGTTCGTCCGAAATTTTCGTCAAATGTATGAAGGAATGATTTGATATTACGAGCTGTACTGATCTCTTCTTTTCAAGTCCGTCACTCATCTAATTCCTCTTTGCCTACATATCTGTATGGCGGTGGCATCCGTGTCCCATGGACACATTTTCTTCTTACTCTGCCACACGTAACTTGAAAAAAATATTGTACAGTCTTAAAACTTGATTTGCAAGCTGATTGCCACAAAACAAAAGCTAAGTTTGATTTTGAGAAAGAGCAAACACTACTACCTCATAGTAAGTTCAAGACAACCTCTAGAACTGATTTTAGCAGATTCACTTGCTTACTGTTGAATTTTCTAATATGATGTTTTTAATCGCCGTGTGTCAATAAATTTGGTTAAATTGGTATATACTGGTGGGTATTGTCATGACAATAGTCGGTACTTTTCATAACGTAATAGTTTTTGCAGCGTCATAGAATAAAACATCATTTTTACGGGATAAAATGGCTGTTCACCTATGCATACAAAGGGCAATTAATCTCTTCTGTACCATGTAAGGTCATATTAGAATCGAAGTAATTCACGGGAGCATGAATATATGTTGGGCATAAATCGATTTGATTGCAGGAAAAAGTGGCAAGTTAAATCTGTACCAGGAATAATTCCATTGCAAATGAAAAATAAGGAAGTAAATGTTCATTGTACAAAATCCCTATAAAAACATGGCAAAATTGAGCAAATGGTACAATGTCATATTTTCTGATTGATTCATCAATTGTTTTAAAAAGTCACCAGACATTCATTTGTACATTTATTTGAGCTTCCATTCAAATTCCACGAGCACACTTCTTAGTAATTTCACCGATATGAGCAAAAGTGACTGACGAGCTAGAATCAGAAATCGGCCATTTGCTTTATTTGACAAAAGCGAAGCGCTCAAATAATAAACCATGATCCCTCAAGTATTACTTGTTTTCGTTTTCGTTGTTTTCGTACAAGGAAGCAAGACGTTGTCTAAATGAGAATGAAAACTATGCATGTCAAAGGACCTACAATTTGATAGATGTTTTTGATCCAGAATCATGCAGAAAATGTACATATGCTAGTCTCTGTAATGAAATTTTTGGTCATGGGAATCTAGACCTCCTCCATAATGGCTTATTGGCATGTCAAAGATGGTGAAATCATTTCTGAAGCAGGTACTTAATTTGCTAATGAAAGTTAATGGACTTCCAAATGTTATGTTTTGATCTGCACTGATGAGACAAAAGTTGTTGAAATGCACATATACAGAACGTGAATTAATGGTAACTTCGGTATTTTGTAATTTATTACTACTGGGCCGATGCCTCTGCTGCTTAATTGTTAGTTCTCGAGGATATTCACCAACCCAGTAGTTAGTACTTCGGTGCTGACCCGAAACCGATTTTATTAAAATTTACAACATTGAAATTTTTACAAAAATTAAAATAAATTGAAACAAATTTTTGTTTAAAACTAAGGAGTATCTCGCTCATGCAAAGCTCTGTCCTCAGCTGAATTTTGGCTTTTCTATTTTGATCATTTTGGTAATTTTTTCTCTATATTTTTTTTACGTTTTTCGGTTACAAGACTTTCAAATGTTTTGGTTTGGAATCCACTGATGAGACATAAGTTGTCGAAATGCACATATGCAGAAAGTGAATAACCAGTAAGTTTGGTATTTTGTTATTTATTTGCAGGAGTGGCTGCTTCCTTTGTAAAGTAGAAATAGAACCTGCTGTGGAAAACCTGTCGAATGTATGGAGTTATGATTTATTTGGATCTTCTGCATTTATTCCAATTTAGAGAATTAATTGTAGATATGAAAGAGCTGAATCGGACATTTCAGGAAAATCTGCTTCATTTATTTGTCCATTGTCAAACAGAACAAATATCTAATTTTACATTAAATTACGTGTAGTTGCAAGATTATGTTTATCATATATTTGTTCGTTTAGAAAGTTTGTTGGTCATGTTTATTTTGCCTTATCTTAACATATAATTATAGGGATTATGTCCCATGTACACATACTCCATATCCCTTTATTTGTTTATATAGTTCTGTCAGATTTTCAGACTTCTCTGCTTTTCTCATATGTTAATTTACATGTATGTCATAAAGGTATTGATTGATTGATGTAAGGTGTATTAATATGATGTCATACATATTGATACTTTTGAATTCTTAATCGGTACCTAGTGAAGTCGTATGGTTACCGACGAACCCCCCTTAGTAGTGTTAGATTCCTAATAAAATCTGTTTTCGAGACTGTACTACTGTTTGGTGAAGATAAAACAATACAACGTGAAAAAAATACATTAAGTTTATTTAAAATCTTTTGTTCTAAATAAGGGATCATCATATAATAGCCGTTAAAACAAATAAACAGAAAATATAGATCCCATGGAAGATTGTCAACAGATTTTGTCTAGCTCTTACTGATTTTGAGATACTTGGACCTAGAGGGAGCACCTGTCGCAAATTGGCAACAGGCCAATTTTTCAACTGTGTCCGATTTCAGTGGGGATTTTTCTTGGAATCCTTTTAAAAAAATAAAAGGAAACAGTTTTTACCAAATTCCGCTAGGATGTACCAATTTTGCCCAAAATGAGGTCAAAGAGAGATAATTTGGGCAAAAGGGAGCACTTGCAGAAATTTTCAAAACAGAAATTACTGTGTCTGGTGAATAAAAGGATATGGAGTAAATGCACATGAGACAAAGTCTTTACAAATACATGGTAAAAAAACAAGCAAAGGAACAACGCTTTTATTGTTGTTCTTCATCTTGAAGTCACCATGAGGCCTTCAACAATGAGTTTTGCTCATACCTCATAGTAAGTTCAAGACGGCCCCTAGCACCGGTTTCAGCGGAATTCTTTGCTAATTGTCGAGCAACGCTACATCCATGTCTTTCTTGGTCATGGGTGCGGGATTGTCAACAAACATCAATTAAACTGGCAAAGTGCTCTTACAATCACTGTCATCCTTTGCCCGACAAAAGCACCTAGTGTCTTTAGCTAGTAGACAACTACAACATATAGACAAACACAGGGCACTCATGAAGTCGAATGTAAGAAAACTTGGCGTTATAAAATAGTGAGATGTGGGCACTTAAAACAGGTGGTCTGGATTACACTTCGAAATTAATAAAATAAATGCCAAAATTTGAAAGTATCAATAGTATATCCATATGAGAAATTCTCTCACGCTCAAGTACACCATAACTAAAAAAAAATATACAGAGCATACATCTCTCGCACGGGGAATCTTTTTACGGACTCCACACTGCAAGAGAGACAAACTCCAGTCGTAAATTGTGAAACAAAGGATATGGAGCAAATGCACATGAGACAAAGTCTCTACAAATACATGGTGAAAAACAAGCAAAGGAACAACGCTTTTATTGTTGTTCTTCATCTTGAAGTCACCATGAGGCCTTCAACAATGAGCTTTGCTCATACCTCATAGCAAGTTCAAGACGGCCCCTAGCACCGGTTTAAGCGGAATTCTTTGCTAATTGTCGACTGTACTTTATCCATATATTTAATTTTTTCCTTTGTCATCATGCTGTGGTTGTATCAAACTACGCTGGCGTAGCTCCTCAGTTGCAATTTGGACTTGATAGGTCCTTTCACTCAAATAAGATTGACAAAAGCAATATTCACATCATTGCAGCCATATACAGTGAACATGGTGTAGAGTTGACTCTCGTCATCTCAAAACTGAAGGGACCACAAGAAAAATTTGACTCAACGGAAGTTTGACTTCACGAAATCAACAAAGGTTGAGCAGGAGAAAAGGGAGATAACCACAGACCTATTGATTGATTGATGATGTTTACGCCTGATCAGTACAGAAAGACTATATACAGGTGATTTGAACATGAAACAGATGATAACTAGAGCTGTCGCCGAATGGCAGCCAGGTATACCTCCCGCTAATTGAACCCTGAATCAATATGGCAAGTGTAAATTTAAGTGTGTGTGGACCCAATACAATTGTGGACACAGTACAAATGTGGACACAATACAAGTCTGGACAAAATGATATACTTCCCCCTTTTTTTTCTGAAAATATTAAAGACAAATTATCTCCCCTTCAAAATTTCGGACAGCAACCATATTACTTCATGCACATGTTAAGGTGGTTTACCACAACTGTGTAACATTTCATCAAAATCCAAGCAACCGTTTAAGAGAACATGCGCTGACAAGGTTTGTCCACACAACCCCCTTTTTCCAGAATATTCAAAGACGAAGTATCTGCCCTTAAAAATTTCTTGCAGCAACCATATTACTTCATGCACATCTTCAGATGGTGTACTACAACAGTGTAACATTTCATCAAAATCCAAGCAGCCGTTTTGGAGAACATGCGCTGAAAAGGTTCGCCTCCCCCATTTTCCACAAAATATTCAAAGACGAATTATCTCCCCTTAAAAATTTCGGGCAGCAATCATATTACTTTATGCACATCTTCAGATGGTGTACTACAACTGTGTAACATTTCATCAAAATCCAAGAAGCCGTTTAGGAGAACATGCGCTGACAAGGTTTGCCTCCCCCCTTTTTGACAAAATATTCAAAGACAAATTATCTCCCCTTGAAAATTTCTTGCAGCAACCATATTACTTCATGCACATCTTCAGGTGGTGTACTACAACAGTGTAACATTTCATCAAAATCCAAGCAGCCGTTTGGGAGAACATGCGCTGACAAGGTACATGGACGGACCGGGTGATTCCTATATACCCCCCCAAACTTTGTTTGCGGGGGTATAAAAATAAACATGAATTATGATGGAGAATTTTTAAAAATGTGTGGGTGGGATGGAACCGAGGGGGCCGCTATTGCACGCCACAGTGAAAAGGTTGAAAAGTTTAGGGTCGGAAACTTTAGCCGGCACCCGCGGCATGAAAGGCCTGTTCTTGTCGAACTCTGTGACAGTGATCTTTAACGTGCCAAAAGCATGGCTTTAGTTGACAGGGGACTGTGTAGTCCTTAAGTCAAAACAGCCACCTACGTCCCTCAGCATGGGTTCTACTGCCGGACGAAGATGTCGGGGTGACCATGTTTCTATACGGCAGGCATCCTTGTGGTTGTCAGTGCTATTCATTCACAAGCGTATATGTTTGTTTTAAATTAAAGTTTGATCGTTTGATAATTGATAAATCAATAAAATATTTTATAGTTTCATTAATTATAGAATTACAGGTAAAAGGTCTTCAATTGCATAATCATCCGAAGGTGTATTAGGCTAATTAATGGTGACACAGGGCACCCAACAGGTAAATGATTTGATACTTTGACACATCGTAATAAATTCGAGATAACCATTAAACATTGCATTGAAATTCATTTTAGGGACTACATTTTTACTTCGAGAAAACCGAAATTTCGACTTATCCTGATTCGACTAAAAGGGATTAAAATAACATTGACAAATAGGCAATTTTTTTCAGGACTTTGACAAAATTTTGACTCATATGTAATTTCTAGTAATCTGAGTTGGAGACAACCAGAGTCTAATGTATTTGCAGTTTTGTTTTGCAAAGGATGTCATGATCAACAATTAAACAGATAATTTATTTCTAGGCACAGTACTTTCAGATATTTGTCGTTATCTGAGGCGACAGGGCTCGCCTCAGAATAGATTGATTGATTGATTATTGTTTAACGTCTACTCAGCAATATTTCAGCTATATCAAGACGAGAACAAGTTTGTTAATAAATAAATAAATAATCACTTTGGGATATGGAAAGGGCCATGGGACGGGAAATTCTGACTGCCACTGGAAAAGAAGGGTGATATCGTCAAGGGCGGGGAATTTAGCCTTGTAGCCGATCACCTATGGACCACCCCAGAAAGAGCTTGCTACAAGGGTTCTTTAACGTGCAGGAAGCGTGGCATTTCTTCCAACACGTGGACCTGAGTTTACATCCCATCCGAAAGATGGGTTGTGTATTTATTAATCCCGCACAACCACGGAATGGGTCCTATTTCTATATCCCGGGACCCTCGGGGTCAGCCTCCGTTTAGGAGGGGTCACACCCCGCAAGCCGGAGATACTGGGTCCTATTTCTATATCCCGGGGTTCCCTCGGGGTCCTCTGTTAGGATGGCTCATACTCCAAGCTCAGAGGATGCTGCGGGCCTATTCTTCAGCCGGGACCGCGCACGGCGGCCTCAGAATAGAAAAAAAAATGTCCAGAGGTGGGCAGAAGAGTGCTTATCCGGTGAGTGTATTTTTTCTCTAGTTACAGTCCAACTTGACTGGTTCAAATTTCGAGTAAAATTGCTCACTTGTTGAGGATAGCATGAAAATTTGCATAGTAGTTCTTCAGCTATGGACCCAATCTGAAAAATCAAATATGGAGGCCATAACCAAAATAGTGGACAAATGTCAAGATTACTGAGAAAGTCGATAAATATTTTATATGATTTCGTAAATTTAAGTGATAAACAATGCAAAACTGTCTATAAGTTATGAATATTGTTTAAAATTAATTTTAGAGTAATTATGAATAATTAGCTCACCTGACCAAAGGCCATGTGAGCTTTTCTCATCACTTGGCGTCCGTCATTAGTTAACTTTTCCAAAAAATCTTCTCCTCTGAAACTGCATGGCCAATTGTAATCAAACTTTGCCACAATCATCTTCACGGTATCTAGTTTCAAAACTATAACTGGTATATTTGCAGAAAAAAAGACATGGCCACCATGGCTAAAAATAGAACATAGGGGTCAAACAACAGTGTTTTGTAAATAACTAAAAAACGAAGGTAGATATCAAAATTTGACAGGGTAAAATTGTTCAGCATGATGAGATCTACCTGTGGTCAAAATTTCGTAACAATCAATCCATTTGTATTGGAGTGATTGCCCCCTAAATGACGATATTCCGTGAATTTTACAGTTTTGGCTGTTATTTCAAATACTATAAGAGATAGAAAGGAACTTTAAATTGCAAAAATGTCCAGCAAGACTAGATGTACAAAAAAAAAATAATATGATCGAAATTGTTGGAAGATGTCTTGTAAGAATTGCCCATACATGACGATTTTTCACAAATTTTGCTCTTTTTGGCTATTATTTAAAAAATATAGGAGGTAGAAAAGAAACTTTAAACTGCAAAAATGTTCAGCAAGACTAGATGTACAAAAAAGATGATAGATTTGAAATTGTTTGATGATGATGTGGAGGAGTTTCACAAATTTTGTTTTTGGCTATTATTTCAAATACTAAAGAGACAGACAGAAAATTTAAATTGCAAAAATGTTCAGCAAGACTAGATCTACAAACCAGAGGCTCCCAGGAGCCTGTAATCGCTCACCTGGCAAACTATTGCAGGCGAGAATATTTTTTTTATGAATTTCTCATAGGGTCATATGCTAAACTAAGTTCGGCTTTGGTGGCCATCTTCGTTAGTGGGTGGGGGTCATTTGATATTATTCTGAAAGAGGATCACCTAAGGACCACACGATCAAAGTTTTGTTCCATTTGAGCAAGTCATTCCAGAGGATAAGATTTTTGATTGAATTTCCTATAGGGTCCCATGTTAAAGAAAGATCGGTTGAGGTGGCCATCTTGGTTAGCAGGCGGGGTCATAGGATATAACTCTGAAAGGGGATCACCTAAGGACTATTCCATCAAAGTTTGGTTCAAATTGAGAACGTAGTTCCAGATGAGATTTTTAATTGAATTTCCCATAGGGTCCTATGTTAAATTAAGTTCAGCTGTGGCAGCCATCTTTGCTGCAGGTGGGGTCATTAGATGCGATTCTTTAAGGGACGTACATTTGTACGTAGTAACTATTTTACCAAAGTTTGGTTCAAATTCAGCGAGAAGTTCCAGACAAAAAGATTTTTTAATGAATTTTGCATAGTGTCCTATGTAAAACTAAGTTCCGCTGTGGTGGCAATCTTGGTTGGCAGGCGGGGTCATTGGATACAATTGTGAATGATAATCACCTAAGCACCATTGCATCAAAGTTCAGTCCCATTTGAGCAAGTAGTTCCAGAGGAGATTTTCATAGAATTTTTCATAGGGTCCCATGTGGCCACCTTGTTTGAATGACAATTTTTTGCAGTTTGCAGGTTTGGTTCCAGTTGAACATTAAGTTCCAGGCTACCAGATTTTTTTTAATGAATTCTTGCGTTTGGTCCAAGTTCGGCTATGATCACAATTTTTCATAGGGTGTAATGATAAACTACATGTATTAGTTGGGTTGTGGTGCCCATGCTAGTTGGCAGATGTGGTCCTCAGATATAACTTTGATAGGCAAGCACCAAGTGACCATTCTACCAAAGTTTGGTTCCAAGTGAGCAAATAATTTTAGACAGATGTTTTTAATGAATTTCCCATACAGTCCTCTGTTAAAAGCTAGTTCGGCTATGGCATGATGGTGTATAAGTTCCGTTTAGGCAACCATTTTGGTTGGCAGATAGGGTCATCAGATATATTTTTGAAAGGAACCCACCTAGTGACCATTCCACCAAAATTTGGTTTCAATTGAGTGAGTAGTTCCCGAAAAAGAAAATTTCAATGAAATTCCCATAGGGTCCTATGTTACACNTGGTTCCAATTGAGTGAGTAATTCCAGAAAAAAAATTTCAATGAAATTCCCATAGGTTTCTATGTTAAACTTAGTTCCGCTGCGGCGGCTATATTGGTCGGAGGTCAGAAATGCCGGACACAATTTTGAAAGTAGACTACCCAAGCACCATTTTAGTAAAGTTTGGTTAAAATTCAAATGATAGTTTCAGAGGAGAAGATTTTCAAAATTCATCCCCCCTTTTTTCTATTTTTAGCCTGGCAGCCATATTGGTCGGGATCATCGGACACAATTTTGAAAAGGGATCACCCAAGGATCATTTCAGGAAAGTTTGGCTAGGATTGCCTTTATAGTTTCAGAGGAGAAGATTTTTAAAATTTCATCCCCCTTTTTTCTATTTTTAGCCTGGCGGAGGGCGGGGTCATCGGACACAATTTTGGAAGAGGACCATCCAAGGAACATCCCACCAAAGTTTCATAAAAATTGGCTGAACAGTTTCAGAGGAGAAGATTTTTTTGTAATTGTGGACAGACGGACGGACGGACGGACGCCAAGTGATGGCAAAAGCTCACATGGCCTTTTAGGCCAGGTGAGCTAAAAAGACATGACTGAAATTGTTGGACGATGCCTTGTAAGAGTTATTGCCCATAGATGACGATTTTCCACATATGTTACCATTTATGGCTATTATCATGATTATTTCAAAAACTATAAGAGATAGAAGTGAACTTTAAATTGCAAAAATGTTCAGCAAGGCTAGATCTACATAAAAGATACAGTACAGAAAGAGACGTACCATAACAAATCACTTGGAAAGACATAAATTTTAATCCTTTACACATAAAATCACAGACATACTATCACTGTGATAGACCTAAAAAGCCATAAAACAGAGTAGGGAGGATTAAATTTTATTACCATTCTTACCTGTAATTTCTTTGAAGTCTACCTGCTTAATTATATTTTTACCTGTACAACAGGAAATTTTCTTACAAAACTTGAGTTTTATTGCCCCAATAAAAAATTTTCAAGGTAAAAATTAATCCCCAAGACATTCCCACTATCACAGTGATTAGTTATGGTACGTCTCTTTCTGTACTGTTGTATGACCGAGATTGTTAGACAATGCCTTGGCCCGAAGATGACAATTTTTCACAAATTTTACGATTTTTGACTATTATTTCAGGAACTTTAAGAGATAGAAAAAAAGTTTAAATTAAAAGATGTTCAGCAAGACAAGATGTATTAGGCTTAAATTCCAGGTGAGCGATTCAGGCCCGCTGACATGAAAAAAATTAACACAAAGCATACTTAATCAATATGCAGCATATCAATTATCTTTTGCCATTATAAATCACTCACAAAAAGATAATAATTTTCCACAATCATTGTCATTAAATTTAACATGCATATTTTTTTGCTTCTCATAAGGTACACGTAACGTGGCAGCTTCAAATTATTTTTCTATTATGGCTGCCAATTCTAATTTGTATTTTTGAATGTAATATTTAATGATCAGGACACGTAGCAATGAACATCTAAATGAAAAACATCCAATACTGAAAAACATGAAATAAAGAGCCCTAGAAAAGCAAGAGTTTCCTGCATTGCATACAGCCTTTGCTGACTGCAAGGCAAAAATCTGTGAAAAATCACAAATTTTGCATAGAGGCAAAGCATAAAATCCTTCCTCTACTCTTATCTTCATCTATTTTTCATCTTTAAGACAGTCACATTAAAAGGTCTGTTGATTCGTCATGGTGACACTTCAACGCACCTACCCTTCAGGATGTGGGAAAACATTTACCTACCTCGCCTATTAAACACCCTCATTGGATAAAGATGGATAAAGGAAAGAAATCTTGTGCCTTTTCATCCCTGCGTATACACATTGGAATAGTGTCAAAACAATGACTTGTTTTATGTTTTCAGGACAATTCATTCTTTACATTAAAATACTCTTAGTTTGTCTTGAATGTTATGAAAATCAAATTCTACAGACATTTAAGTACATCAGATGGTTTTGGAACCAAACCTGTATTAAATAGTAAAACGATTATTTTTCTGCTTACTGATAGCTTTTAAACAGCGATTACCTGTCGAAAAAAGTTTAGTTCATTTCATTTTGATCTGTGTCTTTACAATTTTTATGCCCCCGCAACAAAGTTGGGGGCATATAGTTTTACCCTTGTTCGTCATTCCGTCCTTCCTCAACAAACAGTTTTTCGGACTTTTTTTCTTAACGCTTACATATATTTAACTGATATTTGGTATACAGGTCTACCTTGACGAGTTACAGATCGAGTTTGAGTTTCGTTCTGGTCCACTGATTTTTACATGGATTATGGCCCTTTGATTTAGAAAATTTCCTAACACAAACAGTTTTCCGGAGTTTTTTTCTAAATGCTTACAGATATAAGGCTGATATTTAGTATATAGGTTTGTCTTGATGAGTTACAGATCAAGTTTGAGTTTTGTTCTGATCCACTGATTTTTACATGGATTATGGCCCTTTGACTTAGAAAATTTCATCACTCAAACAGTTTTCCGGACTTTTTTCTAAATGCTTACAGATGTCTGGCTGATATATGGTACGTTTAGCTTAATGAGTTTAAAATTGAGTTTGAGTTTCGTTCCGGTCCACTGATTATTATAGGGATTTTGGCCCACTGACAGAAAATTTCATAACACAAACAGTTTTCCAGACAATTTTCTACATGCTTACAGATATTAAGCTGATATATGGTATATAGATTGTCCTTAATGAGTTATAAATTGAGTTTGAGTTTCGTTCCGGTTCACTGATTTTACTTGGATTGTGGCCTTTTTGACTTAGAAAATTTCATAACACAAACAATTTTCTGGATTTATTTTCTAAATGCTTACAGGTAATGAGGTATTTAAGCTGATATTTGAGAAAAGGTTGACTTTGATAAGTTACAAATTGATGGATTATGGCCCTTTGACTAACACAAACTATTTAAGAAGTTTCAAAGTTTTTCAGATTTTTAAAAAATTCTGTACTTTATTTCTATATTTATTTGATATTTTATATGTTATTTTACCTTCATGAGTTACAGACCAAACTTTTTATAATGTTTTAACTAACAATTGCAATGATAGGATTTTGCCGGTGGGGGCATTCGTGTCGTTCCGACACATCTAGTTTTGTTTTATTTTTTTTGCGTCCTGCTATAAGATAAAAATAAGTTCTGATATGACTTATCATATCACACAACTGATTCAACATTTAAAGCTTAAAGCTGACTATATGTAACATATGGCGCCCAGGTAGAATTTTTAATCATTTTTCTCAATTTTTATTAAATACTGTGAAAGTATTATTATTCCTGGGGAACCAATTTTCATGGATTTCGCGGTTCACCAAAACCACGAAAATTGATGCCCAACAAACAGCAGTTTTCCTATTGGTTTAGAATGGCAAATCTCGGGAACCATGAATTAAAAAACCCACGAATCTAAAAATTTTCCCCAAACCACGAAAATTAATGCCCACGAATAAAAGTTCTTTCACAGTAGCAAATTGCATTATTTGCGATTTTGATCACTCGTGTTGCATGTATATGTTATATCAAAAATCAAATTAAATAGAGCAGTCTTGTTTGATGATAATTATCTCCCTTTTTGTGAAAGCAGGGAGATCATGTAATAGGGTCCATCTGTATGTACGTATGTCCATGCATCTGTCCGTAACAAATCTTTTCCGGGCTGTAACATTTTTATCATAAAGTATAGACTTTTGATATTTGGCATGAAGGTAGGTCAAA
>MJUU01071830.1:67908-85829 GCA_002080025.1 Modiolus philippinarum
TTTTTCCTCGACAAACGCTTCTTGCCCATGGCATTTATACGCTCAGAGGCCAATAATGCAGTTTATGGTGACGTTCAATTCAGTGAAAACATTGTTTTAAGTTCAAATGATTGGAATTAAGAAATTACAATAGTAATTTTGGAGGAGCTGGTGATGTAAACGAGGCCTTTCACTCACAAACTTTACATCAAATTCTTCAGACTATTTTTAGTTTGTGAGTGAGTCCGCCCCATTTACACATCGATAAACTCCTCCAAAATTACTCTTATTCCTATATTAAACATTGCTCTGCTGCTGATTTGTCAGATGTAGGAAACAACTTCACTGGAAGTTCACTGCAAACTAAATATGGTTATTATTACTTAGCACCTGCTCTACCCCTGATTCACCCAAGGTTCATCAAATACATCGCCAGAAAACTAATTACTAATATACTGCTCTATTGCTAACCTCATTTGCATGGTAAAAAATCTCTGCTACGTAGCAGTATAATTGTGCTTAGCCACTAGGTTATCTGCAACTGGTCAGCTAGCTGCTGAATTTTTGGGTAACGGTTTGTCAAATTTACAACTATTCTCTATACATTTTAATTTTTTTCAGAGATCATTTATACACACAAAAAAGAGTGCAGGTACAGATATTGAGGATGCAGTAAATTTCTGGAGCAGTTTTCAGGGATATTGTTTTTAACACGTTGAAGGAGGCAACACCTGAAAGATGGGAACAACTCAAACTTATAGACCAAAGAAGGAGAACAAGATTATTACATGTAACAGGTTTCTATTATTTTCAGAATTAATATGGAAACTATCTTTCCTTTTTTCAGTTATTTAATAAAATCATTGCTTCCCCAGAGAGATCAAACAAAAGATGAGATATCTTATGTTAATAATTTCTTATATGATATCTTTAAAAAGGTTAAGAAAAAAATAACTCCAATTGCTATTTCAATTTCATTCGTAAACATTATGAACAACAAAGAAGTTATTTCTCGATAAATGATTCTTTCAAATTTTTACGTTCAGAGTTGAAATAGTGCAGTATATTTTCACAGAATATAAAATTCAGTAACAAAATTGTTTTAAGTTCAAATAATTGGAATTATAAGAAAATTGAAGTAATTTTGGAGGATTTAATGGATGTGTGAAAGCTGCCTTTCACTCACTATTTACATGAAGTTTTTCTCGGACTTGATTATTAGGATAATTCCAAACTATGTAACAACACACTGTGGAAGGGTCTACTTAACTCATACTGTTGAGAACCAGGTACAAGAGTAGCCTTCTTTTATTTTTTTAATTTACAAAACAAGTAACATCAGGTTACAAATTTTGTTCAGTCAGCATCACAGCAAACTGGAGCAGCTGTATTCTTTCTTTAGACGATAATTCACGTTCAACTATTTCACTATGGAGGCATATAAGTTTTTAAAATTACAGCAACACACAAAAAGGGAAAGAATAAGAGATACCTGTATTGTATTTTAAGCTTTGCAGACGTAAATTGAAGTTTTTATGGTCGAACATGGAAATTACCTAGCGACGCAACAGCAGAGCTAGGTAAACAGATATTTGCAACCGTAAAAGCTTTTTGCAGCTATAAGGGGTCAAAGGGGCTGAAATTGCAATTTTCAAAATATGTAAATTTTTTAAATTTTTTTGTTGGATTTTAATGGGTTTGTTTCTTCGGATTCCTCTTTTCGTATAGTTTAAGTAGTATGTTGACCGTTGACCAATTTGACATATCTCTTATCATTTCCTATCTATATAAGGAATCATAAGAGCTATTTTTTATTTGCCTTAGTTTGTGTGCAGCTAATTACTGGGTCAAGCTCTTTATTGTGTCCATTTAATAACTGTATCAAGCTCTTTACTGTGTCCTCATTCATTTTGAATTACATGTACACTTGTTCAAATTTCAGTGTTCGACATGCTGCGCTCGGCGTAGCCCTTGATTATATTTTTTAACTTTCTGATATAGAAACTATAAACTTTAAATTGCAAAAAAAATTCTTCTTTTTCTTCATTTCAGAGGAACAGTCAGCATGAACAATTAAGGAATGAGTGAGATAAATCTACAAATCAAAATATTATTAAATATAATCAAATTTGCTATCAAATTGTTTTTTGTATTAATTCAAGACTTGACAACCGTATTGTAAAATATATATGAATAACACAAAATAATTTGATATAGTCTAAAACTCATAAAAAACACTGAAAAATGTAATTTCTGGTAAATGGGAAATAACCGAGATTAATTATATATAAAACTTTTTTCTAAAGAATGGAACCTGTCCAAATTAGAGTAGGGGCCTGAATAAACTGGTCAGCCATGGCAAAGCAGTTGTAATCATCTCTTCGTATGGAAAACTGGTCACTTCTTCATCAGGTACTGGTTAACCTGAATATAATCTGGCTAACTTGTTATCTTTGGCTGTCAATGACAAGAACCGATCAATTGCCCAGCAGAGAAGACAACTGAAACTTCATTTTAATCACAATTCCTTATACTAGTTCTCTATTACCTTTGTTACCATGGGAATATCAAAAGCGGAGAGTGGTTATTTCCACAATAGTTTCCTTCAGTCAAATCATAAAATACAGAGAGTTTTGAATTAAATACAGAGATTCCAAATGGTAATTGCCACAAAAGTTGACAAGAAAGGTCTAGGGAATACAAGCTAATATTTAGCCAATATTTTAGGACAGTCGTCTATCTTACCTATACCAGGACTCCTGTATGTATGGATGGTAAGTATTACTAATACGCAGTTTGGTGTCTCTTGAGTGTTACGACTGTTAGTGCAGTACAACTACATTTTTAATAACGAGGATACAAAAAACAAATGACATGACAATGTCTTACATTTACAAGTCATTAATAAATTTTAAAAAATTATTGACAAATTATCAAAATGTACGAAAGCATACAGAGTAAAAAATATCCTAAAATCCAAACCACTGTTATGAGAACGTTTAGTTTATTATTAATTATTTTTGCTTTGTGCATCAAAATTTCATTTCAACCCCCTGTTATTGTGGAAACGTCACCTGAGAAATAAATATTCAATATAGAATAGAAAAAAGACGGGAAACGGGGAATGTGTCAAAGAGACAACGACTCAAGGGGAGTAATAACAACTCAAAGCCACCATAAGATCTTCAATGAACGGTGAGAAACCCAACACCCAACGGCAGGTCGGAGTCGGCCCCTGGATAAAGAGTAATCAAGTTCAGCGAAAAAAACATCATCCTAGACTCCTATAGACATAAAGTAGACTAACTAGAAAAAGACAAGACTCACAAAGGCTTAATAAATTTCCTGACTTAGGACAGACGCAAAAAGTTTACATTTCTTCATCTATTTCAGAGCCTTTGGTAAAGTATGAAGCCATTCCTGTGCCACTATCAGTAAGTATTATTAAAACGCATCTTTTTTATTTCTGTTAAGTATTACGATTTTTAACACATCGTGACATACAATTGCTTCTACCGTATATCCAAAGTTAATGCACTAGGCAAATTCTAAGTAATACCAAAGCAATAAATGGGGGTAATAACAACTTTACGGAAAACATTTATAAACAGCCGAGGTAAATGAGTAAAAAAAAGAAAATGAAGATTAATTAGAAAATTGAAAAAGGAACTCTCATATCAGAGCGCTGGCAATAAAGGCTGCAGAAAATTAAAAAAAAAGAATACACGCTACATGAAACAATGAAAACATAATATGTACACTGGTTATATTAACAAATACCAGTAATGTGACTTACATGCATATAAAGGGAGCATCATCTGGTGCTCCGGAATGGCAATCATGATCTGTATCATGCACCCATTACACTACAAGTACAAAATCTTTAAATGGGGATGCAGATAGCATAAATAGGAGGTACCGTGGATACTCAATGAGACTGAAATGTTAAGTAGGTGTAATTGACTTACATTTTATGCGCGAGCGTATCATGTTAAGTTTTGGTAAAATATCTCTGATACTTCAAGTTTTATAGGAGTGACATTTTTACTTGCAGATTCATAGTTTATAGTCATGAAACTCCAGATAAAAATAACGTAACTTTGTCATATATTTCATGCAAGAGTGGCTCTAGTTGAAATTTGCGTTCGAGTTCCTATCTCAGAAACTACACGTGGTACATTTATCATCTCTGTTCAGTTGATTACTCTGTGATAGTGTTGCTGTTTCATTTGATGATAAGGTGAATTTTACCTGCATTCCATTCTTCATTTACTACAATTACATTCTGCGTTAATGGTGATATCAAAGATAATACATGTAGTTCAGCTGTGCTCGGCGTATGCATCTTGGAATGTTTTGATGCTTAACATGGTAATTAGTTAACCCTGATTTCATGCTGTCAGGAGTTAGGTTCAATCTTGAATACACGGTTCATGACTTAGATATGCTGCACATTAGTGATCTGAATAGTTGATGCAAACACCTTCGGCTAGTATGTGTATTCTCAACATAAATACCTGACAACGGGTGAAGATGGTAAGCTGTCTTTTTCGACTGCTCCTTCCTTCAGTTTAATCTTTGTAATTGCTTATTGTCGTAAGATATTTATAATCGATCATTCTAATATTTGCATATGGAGATCTGTATTTTCGTAATTGGCTTTTACATAACTTCCGGTGGGTCAAGTATCATGAAAAGATATCTTCCTTCTTTTGGTCTTAATGATTTCATTACTTTATCTTTTTTGTCGATGCAAGTCTCTATTGCCATTTAAAGTAATCATGAATTCTGTACAATTTGGATTTGGACAGTCGTTTTGAACCTATGGGGTAATACGTGTGACATATAAATTGGAATTCATTCTCTTATGTCTGTCCTCTTTATTCCAATGCCTAACATTTCCATTTATTATAATAACTCTGTTAGATATGCTTCGAAGTCTCTGTATCTAATCAATAAAAGTCCAAGGTATGTAGTAAATGCACATGGGACTAAATTGTTACAAAAAAATATGGTATGATTTAACAAATGGAACAACGGTTTTATTATTGATGTTCAATTTTAAGTCTCCATGAGACCCTTAACAAAGAGCAAACGCTCTTACCTCATAGTCAATTCAATACGACCCCCTAGCACCGGTTTTGCCACAATTCACTTGCTCAATATTGAACAACGCCACATCCATCCCCTGTTTTGGTATCTGTTCGTTGTTTTGCAATTTATATTTCCGAAATTATCATTTTTTCCCAGTGTCAATTTCAATACCTTTATTTAAACTAGATATCTACAATCTGTCATGTAATGCCTTTTATTCCGTTTTGAAAATGGTAATATGGTACGTTCAATTATTTGTTACACATTATCATTACTAGCAGTTTCTCTTCCAGGCTCAGTGAGGCCACCAGGTGTCCCTTCCTCAAAAGGTATACAATATTAATATAACTTCAGCATTTGGTCTTACATTTCTTATTACAACTGTACATTCAAGACATTCATACTGTTCATAAACAACTTGTTTTGCAACAGGATATGGAGTAAATGCACATGAGACCATAACAAATATGTTATCTCAACTGCAATGATATGTACGCCCATTTCGGGAATTGATTTCAGCAGCAAACATAGGAAATCCATAATTTCAAAAAAATATAATCCACATTGATGACTTGTTATGCTGAACAAAAAATCAGTTGAAAGCATTTTTTAAATACAGGTTCAAGCTATAACCTTAAAAAAGTGACTACTTTTTTTATCTTTTGAAATACACCCTTTTAACAATTCACTGCTATATTCCTCTTGAAAAATGAGTATGTTGTCCCTATTTGTGCAATTCTTTGAGACTTAAATTACTACATTATAATACAATGTTCAAGTTATAGTAGAATCACTACATATGGAATTGAAATATTTCTCTTCAGCATAGTTTTATCTGGATAATTTCGTCATTGCTTTTCAGGTACCAAACTTTCTTTGAAAACACCACGATCGGGTAAGTTGTTTGAAGTGATCAAATATAACTACTTCATTTAAACTTAAATCATATTACAACACAACAGACATCACTACATCAGTACTGTTCAGAATTAGCAAAGAATTCCAAATCTTATTGGAGTGTGTAATAAGGAATTATTGATGAGTACAGGACAATAGAACTTAACAGGTAACTATCATTTTTACGAAAGATGTGGTAATAAAAGTTCTGATATTGAACATTTTCAAATGAACGAAAAAAACTACCGATTAAAAACTTGATGTCACCGCTGTAATTAATTTTCAGTACATTTAACAATTACTGTAAGAGAGGTATGGTTTGAACTGAAAAAATGTTGTACATACATTAACAGTTGATTCATTATTCCCGGTTACTACAGTTACCACGCACAGTGTCAATACAATACGTACTATTGTCTGTTTTCTAGGTGGTTTACTTTAGGTGTCTACCGGAGTCTAGGATTATGTTTATTTCGCTGAACTTGATTACTCTTTATTAAGGGGCCGACTCCGACCTGCCGTTGGGTGTGGGGTTTCCTCGCCGTTCATTGAAGATCTTATGGTGGCTTTGAGTTGTTATCGCTCCCCTTTAGGTCGTTGTCTCTTTAACACATTCCCCATTTCCCTTTTTTTTTTCTATCCTATGGACAATGAATTCGTGTGTAGGGTTCAGTGTGGTTAGTGTTATTAAGTCCACCTTTTGTACTATATCCGACAATACTTTTAAAAATTGTTCACCTAAAAACCTTAATTTGGGGCATATCAAAATTCTCTACAAGAGAACTGTGACATGTACTTCTTGAGTTCCTTATAAAAATACAGAAAACAAATTTCAACATAACACATGCATTCAAATTCCCAAACACTGTCAATCTAGGATTGATTGATTGATTGAATATTGTTTAACGTCTACTCAGCAATATTTCAGCTATATCAAGACGAGAACAAGTTTGTTAATAAATAATCACTTTGGGGTATGAAAAGGGCCATGGGACTGGAAATTCTGACTGCCACTGGAAAAGTAGGGTGAAATCGTCAAGGGCGGGGAATTTAGCCTCGTAGCCGATCACCTACGGACCACCCCAAAAAAAGCTTGCAACAAGGGTTCTTTAACGTGCAGGAAGCGTGGCATTTCTTCCAACACGTGGACCTGAGTTTACATCCCATCCCCGGGCCTATTCATAAGCCGGGACCGCGCACGGCGGGTCAATCTAGGAAGGCGGATTGGTATTAACGTGTTTATTTTTGAGTTCCGCTAGTAGAGCACTTGTTTGAATGTATTCCTATATTTCATTGTACAGATTTGCTTTCTTTTGTAGAATTCTCAGAAGAAACGAATAACTTTCTGGAGAGCGATTAGACAAGTGGGGTTGGAAAAGGGGAGGAGATGGTGGCTTCGGTCATCCTCTCCAAAGGAGAGAAGGCCGGTATTTTTCCAGCAGGGAGATACTCCGTCAAAACACTGGTAGAGAAGATAAAGAAGATGAAGAAGTTAGTTTTATATGATGTATATTTCAAAAATTTTATTACGGTAATGTATCTGTTAAATATGTTTGGTTTTAAATATCCATCCCGAACGTCTGAATACTAAATGAAATAAAATTATACTTAATAAAATAAAGTTTGATTGATTGATTGATTAGTTAGAGTTTAACGTCCAATGAGCAATATTTCAGCTATATCAGGACGAGAACAAGTTAATCAATTCAAAACAAATTGTAAGTAAAAGAAGAAAGAAATAAAGGTGGAAGGGACAACCGGGGCAACGACTTTTGATTGCCACTGGAAAAGGGGAGAAATGGGTAGGGGCAGGAAATTTAGCCTTCTATACGACACCCAGTGCGTCTGCTCTCTTTAGAGAAATATAGAAGGGGTCTTTATACTGCATGGAGCGTGGCGTTTCTCCACACAGTTTGGCTACAATGGTTCGCGGTCAGGCTTTCCGTATTATGACCTGACTACCCCGCAAAGACAGGGCATTCCCCTATCCACCACCTGGGGACGCGCCCGGCAGCTCTGTAGCCAAAGCCCCTGAAAACCTATTCAGGTGCCGGGAAATAAAGTTTGATTACCATCACTACTGGTTGCTGTAAGAGCTAGAGAAATTTTCTAAATAAATACGCGCTATGGCGTTGTAATGTAAATAACAGTTTGTAATTTAAAGACAGGAAAAGCAGTGGCAGTGATTGTACTTTTCGATTCGCTTTGTTCTTCTGTATTTTTACAATGAATTAAAATGCCAGGATTGATTGATTGGTTGAATATTGTTTGACGTCTACTCAGCAATATTTCACCTATATCAAGATGAGAACAAGTTTGTTAATAAATAATCACTTTGGGGTATGGAAAGGGCCATGGGACGGGAAATTCTGACTGCCACTGGAAAAGTAGGGTGAATTCGAAAAGGGCGGAGAATTTAGTCTTGTAGCTGATCACCTACGGACCACTCAAAAAAGAAAGCTGTTACAATTTATTCTGAGCCATTTCAGTTTTCAAAAAGTTATTTTGTACAATTTCGGACAACAGTTTCAGAGAGCATATTGATTGATTATGTCAATATATTCTGAGCCATTTGAGTTTTAAATTAAGTCAGCTGATGGAGGCACTCTTAGATGGACATTTTCATTGACATTTTCAATCTAGCATATGTATCCTTAAGCCAAAACAAACAAAAAAAAACAAACAAACAAANAAAAAAAAAAAAAAACCAAAACAACAAAAAGCAAAATACAAACAAGGTAAAAAAAATGACTATTCGTTCAAATTATATTTTCTTACTTTCTAACGTTGAACAACTCTAGTGAGTATGCAAATCCTAAATGAGAATTGTTGTTACAAAATATCCTTACTAAATTATAATGATCCAAAGTAATAAAGAGCAGGACATGTAATTGATCTGTCCATCCATGTAAATGAAATAAAATAAAAGTGTAAATTCATGTAAATAGTTCAAACCGTGGTGAAGACAAAATATGAAACTGCATTGAAGTCTGTATCAAAAATACAAACTAAAAAATGCAGCTGGCAAATCATCTCTTGTTGCTGCCATGATGATATTTAATCTTTAAATGACCACACTTTTCTAACATCACTTTTTTCATTGCATATCACAACTCCACGATAAAAAAAGTCTCGACCATCGTCTGAGTTACAAAAATTAATGCTGTTGCTTTTGCTTGACATGGGGTACTTCAAAAATATATACCATATAAGTACCATGCTGATATGTGGGACTTTTGTCCTTTGTGAGACTTCCAATGCTGACATATGGGACTTTTGTGCTGTTTGTGAGATTTAAAATTTTTGTCCTTTATTTGTGAAAATTTATATCATAGAACTCCCATGCTGCACTTTTGTCCTGTGTTAGTAAAACTCTAAAAAAACTCACTCGTAAAGGATAATGTCATAACATTATTGTAAATTCTTTAATTGTTTTTTCTTGGTAAAAATATTAATTTTCTTTGTCTATTGTCCTTGGATTGTTCGTTTTGGATTGATGGTTCGGTTCTCACTTACTTTCTTATTAACAGCCTGCTATAAATTGACTAAAGAATATGTAATATACATACATATTTTTTATACATTTCCTGTCGATATATTTTTACATTGGCATTTGCACAAACCCATTTTTTCCGATTCCGTATGATGTTTTGAACTAAATCCAGTTGACGTGTTTTGATTGATGTTGAAATACCGGAAAATGTGGGTTCTTTATCAGTTGCTTTCGGGTTTTGAACTAGCAGACAGAAACTGTGAGTACTCTTTCGAGGTTGGTACTTCTTGTTGTATCTTGTTATAATTGTAATTGTATTTGTTTTTGTTATTTATCTCAATAGTTAAACCCATTTCAACTGATTTTTATAGTTTCTTTTATTGTTCTTTTGTCACACTACTGTCCCAGGTTAGAGGGGGGAAGGGGGTGTGGTGCGAGTTTTCACCAACCTGTTTAACCCCGCAACATGCTTTATGCGCCTGTCCCAAGCCAGGAACCTGTAGTCCAGTGGTTGTCTTTGTGTACTTGTTTGTTGTCATTCGTTTTTCATTGTTTCAATAGACTAGGTCGATTGTTATATTTTGTTAATATTAACACACTTTTATTTTTTGGGGGCCTTTTACTGCTTGCTTTGTGGTATGGATTCTAATCCATTGTTAAAGGCCGTATCGCAACCTTTAGAAGTTCTAAATTGTCTGTCTTTAGATGGCTGTCTCATGGACAATCATACCACACCTCCCATTTTTTTTATATTTATATTATACAATTCCCATTTTGACATGTGGGACTTTTACTAATTTCCCCACAGTGTTAATAAAAAATCAAGCAAAAAAACAGGTTTATTCAAATTATCTGTAAAAATACAGAAAAATTAAAGAGTTTTTTTCGAAATTTAAATAAAATGAAATATTTTGAGTATAAAGAAGCTGCTGAGCAAGTTTCAACAATATCCATTAAGATCTGACAAAACTGTTCTAGTTTGAAAAAGTGTAGACGACACTAACGACTGCTATGTCTCATCTTCAGCGGTGAAAAGGTCAGACAAAATTTTTTATTAAATACTTAAACATTTAAAGTATTTACAGGTCAAGGTGAGCAGCAAATCTAAATCCAATGGATTAGTGTAGTGATACCAGCCGAGTTTACAAGTTGAATATATTAAACTGTTGATATCTCTATAGTTTTCATGCCATCACATTTTAACTTTGATGTTTCATTTAGAACAAGTGACACTCGAAACGAGAAAAAAATTCTCATTTTTCATTTTCCTGTCATATGAGCTGAAATTTTCATAAAATAGAACTTAACATTTGGAGATGAGAAAATCTATTGGTATTTCCCTTGATTTAATAAGTTTAAGAAAGATGAGATTCTTACTAGATGCCTGAAAAAGTTGTGTTAATGAATATACCTAGATACAAATGTAGGATGCAAGAACAGAAAATGTGCATAAAATATGATTTTGTACAATTCAAGAATACTTATTGGTTCAAAGAATATTAAATATATCATATTTGCCATCAAATATTGAAGTGAGTTCAAGATAAATATTTCGTGGAATAAATAGACACAAAAACCTTAGTACAATTCCCTTAATACACCAGCAAACACAAACCATGTGCACAAAAAATAGACTTGTTAATGATAATAGCTCTAAGAAACAAGTGTTAGTCTTTTTAATTTACTTGATTTTTTCTTTATTCCTATAGGAATGTGTTTCCTAGGAGAACAGAGGTTTGGCTACATGATCTGCAAAGATGTTTTGGAAGACTGTGAGAGAAAAGGTTTTGCCGAAGATCCTATTAAGGAAGCTACAAAGCTCGCTCTTAACTTGATTGAAAAGACTTATAAAAAGAAGACACAAAAAGTTTAACTGTATATGGTAACCAAGGGAAACTTGGGATTGACATCAGCTTGAGAAGAGCAATTAGAAGTTTGTTTATTAAAGTATGGATTCTTGTATTAACTAGCATTTAGGAGGGAAATATCCAATGATCAATTTTCATTTGACTGTATGTTTTTTAAATTGCAAAATCTATGAATTATTGTTGCCAGCTGTTATGCTTCACATAAGATAAAGGTAATATGGGTAAACGTGATTTCACAATTGTAGAAGGTGCTATGATTATTTAAAGATAGTAGTAGTGGTACAGGGATTTTCTTTCTCTTAACAAGATCACTAGGCTATCTGCCATATACTCAACAAAAAAGTTAAGGTCAACAGTTATTCATTTCTAGTACAAATGTACTGAGTTTAAAGAACAAATCTATACAATCAGTCATTGAACGTCGTGTTTCATCTTTTTTATCTGGAAATATTTACAAAGCCAAAAAAAAAAAAATCAGGTCCACAGTTTTTCATTTCAATTTACTTAGTTTTAGAACACAGTTAAATATTACTTAAGCATATCCTACAAAAAATATTTGGGCTTTGAAAGCAAGACAAATTTCAGTCAAGATCTGATCGAATGAAGCCTTTTATTCCATAATTTCTGTGACAGGTGTTTTAAACGACGTTGCTAGATCAAAGAACTTGTGTACCATAACCTTCAAATTTTTAAAAATTGACAAAGCAAAGTGGACATTTTGGTAATGAAATATTTGTACCCTAATGTGAATGAACTTTTCTTTGGCAATTGTTAACAATTTTTAGTAAATCAAAGTCTGTTCACAGTCAAAAGATTGACTAACTTGAAACAAACAACTAAATACCGAATTTACTGCGAATTTAGGTTCTGCATATGCGCATTTCGACAACTTATGTCTCTTCAGTGCAGATAAAATCCAAATATTTGGAAGACCATAAAATCAAAGATGTTTAAAAACTGATACAGAACAAATGTCAAAATAACGGATTTATTTCGTGAAAAAAAACGTGATTTTTCGAATCTCAAAGATTGCAAATTGTGAAATGTTGATTGATTGATTGAATATTGTTTAACGTCTACTCAGCAATATTTCAGCTATATCATTCGTTAATAAATAATCACTTTGGGGTATGGAAAGGGCCATGGGACGGGAAATTCTGACTGCCTCTGGAAAAGTAGGATGAAATCCAAAAGGGCGGAGAATTTAGCCTTGTAGCCGATCACCTACGGACCACTCAAAAAGGGCTTGCTACAAGGGTTCTTTAACGTGCAGGAAGCGTGGCATTTCTTCCAACACGTGGACCTGAGTTTACATCCCATCCGAAAGATGGGTTGTGTATTTATTCATCCCGCACAACCAGGGAATGGGTCCTATTTTTATATCCCGGGACCCTCGGGTTCAGTCCCCGTTTAGGAGGGGTGACACCCCGCAAGCCGGAGATACTAGGTCCTATTTCTATATCCCGGGGTTCCCTCGGGGTCCTCTGTTAGGAAGACTCATACTCCAAGGATGCTGCCGGCCTTTTCATTAAGTATAGTTAAATTTGATACAAATAACATTAAGGTCTATTAACATAATTGAAAATCAGGCCCTTTATTATTGAGGTTATTTGGACTGTCCATGTCAGCCGTGGCCAAGCCAAGCTGAGTGATACAGGCTCTTGAGAGCCTCTTATTACGACTTTAAGGTCAATGACTTATATCACATGTGTAATTATGTTTATATATATTAAAACCCGTCATTGAAAAAAAAATTAAAATAGGCAACATTGTAAACATTTCGCTTGGGTGACTTAATTAACACATCAGTCCTGTGCAAAATATAACACAGTCGCTTACCTTTCAAAAGATAAACAAAATGTCACTTTCAAAGGAATAGTATGAACTGAGTGATGTCAAAATAAAACTCTGGAGACATTTAAAAACATTTTGTCAGAGACGAGTTTAGTTTTTGTATAAAATAAAATACAAATTCGCCTTTCCAATGAAATTTTTCAAATGGTAATGACCAAATATACTTAAACCAATTAGAAGGTCTTTCCACGAGAATAAACATACAATATGAAAGTCCAAGAACAATCATAAGAATGGAAGACATCTCGATGATTATGAAGACCGAAGAGGACTTCTGTGAAGTAGAAAGGAAAAATGAAAGGATAAAGAGTGAATGTACATGTGACAAAAACGCACACGATACATAGAGAACTCCAGTTGATCAAGGTCAGGGCTTTTATTCCTGGCTACATCTTGATGTCGCCAGAGGATCTTCAACTAGAGGTGAACAATATTCAACACCTCAAACGAGATCTAGAAGGCTCCTAGCGTGCACTTTAGCGGTATTCTTGACAAAAATTATATCAAGGTCACTCCCTTGCTCCCCACCCGCCATGGAGGGCATACATCACATTGATATTTGGCGGGATCGCAACATAGCCAATCATATCGACATTTTTAACCCCTACAGAAAAATGAATGGTAACACTTATTGCATTTGCAGTGGTTAGAGCCCCTGTAAAGATTCAGATGTTCTTGCAAAACCGAACTGTTTTGAACTCTTTTTCTGCATTCTTTCAGCGGGCAAGTATAATTGTCATCTATATATCGATCACTTTTCCTGTGAAACTGTCGGCCACATTTAAACATTTAATGGAAATCGTCCCATGGAGCTTGTTTTCAGCGTGTCGCTGCTGTGACTGTTCTTCAAAATGGAGGTTATATCATAGTGTCAAACAAAAGCAACATTATATAAAAATGTGTATGTTCTTAGTTCTTTATTATATTGTACAAAGGGTTTAAAATACGCAGAATAATAAATAAAATATAAATAATGCATTATTATCAATTTCATACTCTCAATTTGCTATTTATGAATTGTTTTCATGGCATCAATTTATATTAATAACTAAATACCGAAGTTACTGTCATGTCGTATTTCAGCTACAGAATCCCAATACCGTATAAGTGGTTATTTTCGCTAAGATTTATTTTTCGCTTTATTCGCGGGTATCCTGCTGCTATAAATCATGAGACTTAAATCACAAGAAATTGCGAGTATTACATTACCGCGAAATTTTTGAAAGAAATAGCGAGATTTGCGACACCGCGAAAAAGAAAAACAAATGAAATAAAACTTATACGGTATTTGATACACGGGCTTAAATGAGGCAAAAATATTTAAACGCAAAACAATATGCTGAATATATGTCTCAATCGTTTTGATGATTAAAACCCATGCACTGTGTTGTATATCACGTAGTTTTTGTGATGGGGATTATTCAGCTTTCAAAACACAATTTGGTGTTGATGTGTCATATTCAAATTAAAAAATCTTCACCAAACCAAGCTTTCCCTTCTTCACTTATGGTTTTTGTATGGAATTTTCAGTTTGTATTGCAGTATGTGCAACAGCATAAGATACAAAGTGAGGCGAGATTTTCATTTGAACAACACAAACTGCTAATAGTGCTTAATCTCTAATTCTCACCACGCTACACAAAGTGGCAAGGTATTTACAATTTGATACCACCTATCGTGTATCGGTCCGCTTGTGTGTCTGTCTAATTAAGGTTTTCGACTGGTAACTCGTGACAGAAATGAGATACTGTCATCAAATTTGGTATAACATGTATTTTGTATTTTTAACTAAAACTAGAGGCTCCCAGGAGCCTGTATCGCTCACCTGGCTTTCTGTTGCCACAATCGATGTAACATTAAAGGTTATACAGTTGATCATCAGTCTCTCAAACTTTAGTACCTCAAACCATTTGAAAATGCATATGGCAGTCAACAAACAAATTTCAACCCCAGTTTTGAAGTAGTGACATCAATATCCACTTTGATACCCAATTTAATTGAAATCAGATTATGTTGAATTTTCCAGCCTTTTTTTGGAGGCTATTTTGAAAATGGCAGTCAACAAATAATTTTCAACATCGGTTTTGAAGGTGCAATATTAATACCTATTCATTGAAATCAGACAGTGTTGAATTTTCCCGCCTTTTTTGGCGGCCATTTTGAAAATGGCTGTCAACAAACCATTTTTGACATCAGTTTTGAAGTTGCAACATCAATACCTATTTGGAAACCAAATTTCATTGAAATCGGAATGTTGAATATTCCCGCCTTTTTTGGCAGCCATTTTGAAAATGGCGGTCAACGAACAATTTTCAACACAAGTTTTGAAGTCACAACATCAATATCTATTTGTAAACCAAATTTCATTGAAATTGGACAATGTTGAATTTTCCTGCCTTTTTTGGCGGTCATTACAAAAATGGCAGTCAACGAACAATTGTTCATTTTTTTAACTTGTTACTTTGTTAACCTTTCACTAAAGTCTTTACAAATTTGGGAAAAACTTACTTTATTTCTCATCTATAAAAGTACTGGTAAAAAACTTAATAAATATGCACGAGATATAAATTTTTTTAGTCTTCAGTTAATTTTGTTTAACAGCATTTTGGATAGGATGTGAGTTTTTTTTTTGGTATGTTTGTTGTCATATCTATTCCAAACTTGATTCGATAACTCCAAAAAGACAGTGCATATTTACATTACACCTATCTTAAAACATCACCACGATAACAGGAGCAGACCAGCACCAGATACTCCATTTTTTTTGTATACAACTTCCGTGTCAAGTTTGATTGATTGATTGATTGAATATTGTTTAACGTCTACTCAGCAATATTTCAGCTATATCAAGACGAAAACAAGTTTGTTGATAAACAATCACTTTGGGGTATGGAAATGGCCATGGGACGGGAAATTCTGACTGCCACTGGAAAAGTAGGGTGAAATCGTCAAGGGCGGGGAATTTAGCCTTGTAGCCGATCACCTACGGACCACCCCAAAGAGAGCTTGCTACAAGGGTTCTTTAACGTGCAGGAAGCGTGGCATTTCTTCCAACACGTGGACCTGAGTTTACATCCCATCCGAAAGATGGGTTGTGTATTTATTAATCCCGCACAACCACGGAATGGGTCCTATTTCTATATCCCGGGACCCTCGGGGTCAGCCTCCGTTTAGGAGGGGTCACACCCCGCAAGCCGGAGATACTGGGTCCTATTTCTATATCCCGGGGTTCCCTCGGGGTCCTCTGTTAGGATGGCTCATACTCCAAGCTCAGAGGAGTGTCAAGTTTGAAGATAACAGATTATATCTAAACAAGTGTTATTGATTGATTGATGGGTTTAACGTCCAGTGAGCAATATTTCAGCTATAGAAGAAATTTTGGTGTAAGTAAGATATGGTGCATGATGCTGCCAGTTTAATGTAGTTACATGTCAAATGCATCTACAAATACACACATTCATTTTGTATTAGTAACGATGACAAAGAAAAACAGCCAAATTACAAAGTAAGATAAATGAAATGATATATATATATAAGTACAGTAAACCAATATTTAATCTACAACGATGTGAAGATTGTTTTATTGCTGAAAAGAAAAAAGCCCCGCTCTCCTCAAAAGGCCACAGTTGTGGGATTTCAGGCGTTATCATGTAATGGATGCATATAGGAAAATTTCTGCACCAAATATTATACAAATCTGCCGCAGGTATCACATGCACCCACAAGCTGTTGTGGTGGTTCGGATCTTAATTTATTTTTGATATATCAGATTGATGCAAATATTCACTGGCTATTAAGGGCTACTTTTCTGGGATAGTAAAGTCTGGATCCAGTCCATCTCATCTAAAGAACCAGACCGTAATGGAACAAAACTTCAATAAAAAGATTGATAATCTTAAAGATGAATTGGATGGTCAGTTTAAAGGTTGAAAGGCTCTGTTAGTATCGCTTAAACCTAGTTTTAAAGCCGAACCAGGATGCTCTCACCTGGCAGACAAGGGCACTAAGGACAAATGACGCAGGCAGGAAGAGAAAGAATATTTCAAGTTTTGGGTATAGAATGAATTACTTATTCAGTATACTAATTAAAAATATTTTGTTAAAATGTGCTATGTACTTGTACAGAAGACATCGCATGTAAGATTATTTAGCAAGACTCTGTCTTATATGTTAGAAACAATACTAAACGTAAACATTGATATAACTTCACAACAATCGCAGAAAATATGAACTTTTCAATCAACAAATAAAAATTATTAGGGCCCCGCCACTTTGTGGCGGACGCCCTATAGTAATCAGTCTGTCCGTGCGTCCGTCCGTAACAAAATCAGTTTTCCACACTTTTTTCCAATACGCTTGCAATTATTCGGCTAATATTTTGTATGTTAGTTAGGTATGATGAGTTACAAGTCAAGTTTAAGTTTCGTATTGGTCCGCTGATTTTTGACCAAGTTACGGGCCTTGGACTTAGAACATTTCACTAAAATAACAGTTTTCCGCTTTTTTTTCGTAATGCTTGCAGATATTCGGCTAATATTTTGTATGTTAGTTAGGTATGATGAGTTACAAGTCAAGATTAAATTTCCTATTGGTCCGCTGATTTTTGACCAAGTTACGGCCCTTGGACTTAGAACATTTCACTAAAATAACAGTTTTCCGCACTTTTTTCGTAATGCTTGCAGATATTCGGCTAATATTTTGTATGTTAGTTAGGTATGATGAGTTACAAGTCAAGT
>MJUU01071833.1:4032-18097 GCA_002080025.1 Modiolus philippinarum
ATAATTTCTAAAACACAATTAATTGGTAAACTATTACTTATTTTTTTATTATCCTCATCTCTAATTTCTAATTTTATTTCTGTTATTACATCATTTACTAAACATTTATATTCTGGATGCTCATATCTCGTTGTCATAACATCTCCAAACTCTTTTTTTTCAACGGGAATAACAGCCAATAATGTACTCGGAGCACCATCAAGATAATTATAAAAAGTGCTTACTTGTTCTAAATGTAAATACAATGATTTATATATAGCAAAATCTATGGGTCTGTTTCCATAATGTTTTTCATTGGGTGTGAATATTTTTGTTTTATTAAATCCTAACATATATCTTAAACTTTTACTTATCTTTAATTCAACAGGAGTGGTTAATAAAGCAATACCATTTGTTTCATTTACGGACAATTCAATATTTTCTTTTATAAATTCATCCGCTATTTGTTTGAAACTATAATAACCATCTATAAGTTTTATGGGTCTCTCCCCAGTTTTTTTTATATGTTCATCTGAAATATTATCCCAACCTACACAATATGTTATAGATTTTAAACCTATACGTTTATTTTCGTTTCTGTTATCAATGTAAGTAAGTAAGTTTATTGTTTTATCAATATTTGAAATAGTATGGTACATTTTTAGGGTAAAAAATGAAGAAAGAATTTAAATATAATCCTAATGCATCGTATAATCCTTACACGAAATATTCTGAAAAAGATATAATCCTTGTTAATCAATTAATATTTGTAAATCAAAAAGAAAACTTTAAAACAACTTTTCCCGATTTATTTCAAAAATATCAAAACCCACCATTACACTACAACGAACCTTGAAATACATGGATGCATTCTTCGTTTGATTGGTGGCAATGTCAGTTAAACTTTGCAGTCTGGTGTGCAAGTACAGGATGTGGTGTTTCTTATGATGATCATATAAAAAACACTTCAAATTTAACCCAAACAGTATATATATGTTTCATTTATATTATTGTATTGCCAGAATCTTAAAAGAACTTAAATCACCTTTACCAACTGATTCTTCTTTCTGTTTTTATAAAAATCCCTATGATAAAGCGGCATATCAAAAAATATGTAATGAATTTCAAATTTCCCCTCATACAGATTGGAGACAAAAATTAGAAGCATCTTGTCATGGTTTAGGAAGTTTTACCGAATACTATAAACCGAGTGCTGAATATAGAATGAATCATTCTCAGAATGGACCATTATTAAATATAAACGATTCTATTAAGCATACAATAGATATAAATATGGCTTGGACAACATTTATTTTAGATAAATCAGAAGGTTTTACAAAAGTAGGTATTGAACGTATTAATGAAAGTATTAGAACGTTTGTATGGGCTTTATTAGGAGCACAATCTCAAACACGTGTAGATATACTAAAAATAGGTACAGGATTTGACGCTCAAAAACAATTCTTAGCAAACGTTCAAGATGCTATTAATAATCCCATAGATTTACCCTCTCAGATATCTCATTACGAACGAGTATCAAAATTCGCTCGGAGTAAAGTAAATTATGTCTATGGTATTGGGTTATATATGTCTCCAAGTGATATGAGATTACAAATTGGAACCATTGTTGGTTATAAAAACAAAATTGTAATCGCAACAAAAGATCAAAAACTAGGCTTTAACCATGATATAAATAATAAACACGTTGAACAAGTTTCTCATTCTTTATATAAATTAGATGGAACAAAAACAAAAAAATCTTTACCAGAACTTGTTAATGATATTCCAAAACCTGACAAATTTGTTCAAGATAAACCGAATATAGAACATGAAGAAAATAAACAAGCAATATTATTTGGAAGTGTTGTATTAGGTATTGCAGGACTAATTATTTATAAGATTTATTAATTTTATTTTTTTAAATGTTCCCTGGCAGCAGCATACAATAAACTTACAACCAAAATAAGTAAAGCCCATAAATTATTTGCAAACCAATTTACTACGTCTTTTGTTGCATTTAACAACCAAGACACAATGGCACCGATAATTCCTGGCAATGCAGCTGCTGCTTTTCCTTCAAGATTAGCTAGTAGTTTTCCAAGATTTTTTAATTGTTTTTTTATCCAATTTTTTGCATCTGTTTTATCTGAAGGAGGTGGAGGACTACTTCCACTACCAGATGGAATAATTGCCTCAACAATACACCTATAATCATCCCAAAAGCAGTTAAAACACTAACTATTGTTATTCCTTGTTCTTTGAATAATGCGTTAATTCTTTCCCTTAATGTTGTGTCTTCGTTTAATATTTTACGTATCGTCTGTGTAATTCTATCTACCTGATTACGTAGTATATATCTATTATTATTAATTGCCTCCAGTCTTCCACTTCTTTCAATTTCCAAATCTATTATTTCTTTTCTTATTTTATTTATTTGATATTCATCTTTGTTTTCTTTAGTTTGTTCTAATTTATTTTTTTGATGTTTTATTTCATTATCTATTTCATCCAATTTTGCTATATTATTTGCAAGCGCTTTTTTCATATCAGTAAATTCTTTTGGTAAACCAACAATCTCTCTACAGGGTAAATTAAATCGTCTTTCTGCTTCTCTCTTAAATGTTTCATCATCAATAATTGATGTTACTACTTTTTTCACAGATGTTTCTGCATTACTTGCTGTTTCTAAAAGTTTTTCTGCTTCTTGTTGGGAAGTTAAATTGTTTGAAGAAATATTTATATTACCCATTTCATTTTCTGCATTTTGTAAAGCTTTAGTAGTTTTTGATTTAGGTTTAGAAGATGTTTAATCACTTAAATGTAACAAAGCTCTAATTGCCTTTGTTCCACCCGGCCAATTCTTTGTTTTAAAGTACCAAGAGAAATAAAACCAGTTCCTTTATCAGAATCTATCACCAACCTTTAAATAAAGTATTTCTAAATATTCATCAGTTTCAAATTTTGAATAATCAGGCTGTAAATCCGATATATATCCTTCATTTTTTTCTATTTGTTTGTAAAATTGTTTAACAAATGATTTTATTTATGCTGATTTTAAAGTGTTTTGTATTTTAGTATTACTATCGACATTATTAATAGTATCTAAACGATTCTGCCTAGTTATCTCAAATTCATTATCTTGAAAAGAAGTTTCTTCTTGAAGTTCATTATCATCATCATACTCATCCTGTCTACCAGAATCCTTCATTTCAATTTCTTCTCATTCTTCAGCCATTTTTAATTATAAATTTTTATTCATATTTTGGTGGAGGATCATTAACTATAGTAATTTTAATTTTATTAAAGAAAATTAGAAATTTTCCATTTTTTTTTTTTATTTCATTTCTTACTCTTGCTTCTGTTTCTTCAATCAATTTCTTTCTTTCACTGTCATTTAATACTGTTTGTGTTTGTTTTGTTCGTATAGTTTCTTTCATTTCATTATATTTTTCTAATTCATTTAAAATTAATTTAAATTCATTTTCATTTATTTGTCCATCAGTTAAAGATTTTGATATTAAATTTTTTATACTGTTTAGTTTACATTCTGCCATGGTTTTAATTTTATAATGTTTTTGTGCTTTTGTTGTAAGTTTACGTCTAACAACTTTAACTAAACCACCCAAACTACCACATACAACGGCTGCAATTTGTATTGGAAGTAAGGGGGCACTGCAATTCCTACACCTGCTAAAACAACAGAAGCTGATATTTAAGTAGTATCAACTCCGTCAGCAGCATTTATTCCGAGCTTATATTTCTTGTCTAATGATTTACGTTTATCTCTCTCATTTATTAACGTTTTTTCTATTTCTGTTATTTTTGTAGTCTATAATTTTGTCCATCTTCTCTAGGTAATTCTGGATATAATGGTAAATCTGGGGCCGTTGGTTGCTTCATTTTTAAAGGTATTTTTTTTACTTTTTCATAATTTACATTTTTAAAATTTTTCGGAAAAAAACTTTTTAGAGTTGTAAAAGAATTTAAATTTTCCCGCCAACATTCTTGAAATTCTTTATTCTACCCGTGTAGAAAATTGTAATGCGTGAAATGTATATTCCAGGTTGGGGGAAGACAACTCATATCATATTGATTTTCCAATATACGCATTATCTGAGTGAAGCCATCTTGCTTACGTTTAAATGAAATGAAATTACACCTTGGAATCGGTTGAAAGAACACTTTTCCAATTAATTTTAATAGTCTGAAATCAATAGCTACTACAAAATAAGCTTGGTTTGTAATTTAAATTTTTAATGAAGTAAAGTGTTGTAATCAATACGATGATAGATTGTTGCTAAGTAATATTCGATATTGGTTAACCAAGTAGATTAATTGCTTTTTTAGTAGAAGTAATAAACACATTTTATAAGGGTACTATTTAGGTTTTTTTCTTACTTTTTCTGTGTAACTATTTTTTCCTTTTCTGCTGTTTTTTTTTGGGAGGGGGGTCAAAAATTTTTTTATCACTTTTTCTGTGTAACTATTTTCTCTTTCAGTATGTTTTTTTTTAAACACAATACTAATATGTTATATTACCCAACTCAACTACCGACTATTTTTGAGGTACGAAAAAATAGTCGGTGGGGGAGTTGGGTAATATAACATATTAGTGCTGGTGGGGGAGGAGGATACCGTGCACTCGTATCCTGCTCATTTATCTAAGTATGGACAGTCTGGATGGGCAGCGAGGCTCACGGACCTCGATAAATTCTAGGATCGCCTCAATTGCGGGCAATTCGATAGTGTCCGTGGGCGACGTGCTGATGCTGTCGGGGAGGATGTGACGCTTGTCGTCTTTGGCGGAGAGCGCGATCTTGTTGATCTCATCGGCGTAGATCTGATGGACATGACTGCAGATGATATGCATTGGACGATGGATTTCTTGCTGAGTGGTGAGGCATCGCTTGTAGTCCTCGAAGGCGATGCTGCGCTTGATGATGCTCTTGGTGACTCCCTTTGCCTTCTTGATGGTCTCACCGTCATCCACCTTGAAAGCGTATAGCTTCGCCCGGAGCCCCACGAATTCGGTCATTGCCTTGCCACCGCACTCGTCCTTAAATACCCCGAGGATCTTCTTGTTCACGCCAGTGGGGATGTCGGAGGGATGCTCGTCCGGGTAGTTGGACGTATCGAATTTGGCCTGGACGTGCGGAGCGATATCCTGGTAGAAGTCGTCGGTCTTGATCTCGTAGGCCAAGCTGTCTGTGTCGGTGAAGAGAAGCCGGGTGCGATCATCGTTAATCTTCCTCATGAATCCGTAGTGGAAACCGTACATGAGCAGCTTCGAAATATCCCAGGTAGATCGGCTTATCAAATTTCAGCTTGGTCTTCTTCATGTGGACGGCTGCTAGATTCTCGGTGAAGACCACTCGACGTTCGAAGTTGTGCTTGGCCACGAGCTTCAGGGCCTGCTTCTCGGTGGTGACCAATCTGACGTCTACGCGCTTCCGGATATTCTCCATGGTCTTGCCAAAGACTGAATTGACCATGAGCTTGAAGAAATCCTTCTCGGAGTCGGTCTTGGCCATGGCGTGAAGAGCGGTATTCAGATCCACGTAGTGCTTGAGCCAAGGGGATTGTCTGAACCTGATGATCCGACGGCATTTCGTAAGCTTCATGCCCATCTCCAAATACATTTTGAGATTTCGATAGTGGAGCGTATATTTTTCACGCTTGCGTGAGGCACGAGCTTGCAGACTTTGTCGATCTCCACGTTCTCGGGCGCGAGAGGGTAGTCGTTGTGGATATTCGAGATCGCATTCTACCATGACGCCATATTCGTGATCGTCGGGATAGCTGAGAATCTCGTGGATCTCCTCCAGCTCCACCCATTCAAAGTCCCCCCAGGGAAGAGGCTGCTACATCGCCCACCCGTAAAAAGATTATTTGCATCGAGGTAGGTGAGATACTTGGTGGGCTGGGAGCTACCGTAGCTCTCCATGCAGGGATTGTTGGCCTGGGCATGACGATGAGAGATCATGGCCACCCCTCCCCCGGTCGCCTGCTCAAACATCATCAGCATATCTGGATCGGAAAGAAGCTCCAATCTTTGCCCGGTGGTTTTGAGCGCGGCGTCGTAGGACAATCCAGGCGATGTGTAGTAGTTGGCAGGATCAAGCCCATAGTTAGTCTGGCAGATGTTCCTGAAATTCTCGTAGATATCCGCCAGCAGCAAGACGTCGGTTTCTAGGTAGAGATCGTGATAATCGCGTAGGGTCTTGCACCCGAAGTCCTCCCAGACTCTCTGAGCGTGCGCGTAGTCTTCGTCGGTGATGGCCTCCCCGTAAAGTGTGCTGTAGAAGGCTTCTTTGATCGGGACCTGAGTCCCTTCAAGCTTGGCCGGCCCATCCATATAATCGTAGGGAAATACCCCCTTCCGAATCATCAGCTCGTGGCGATCGCCGAATCTAGCTCCCACGGTCTTGAATTGGTCGGGGTGAGGTTCTTGGCTAGATTATCCAGCGAGCTGAGTAAAAAGCGCACCGAATCGACGAATCTCATTTCCAAATTATCCACCTGCTTGGAAAAGCTGATATATTTCTCATCGGTATTGGGAATGCAGTCGATCTTACCCTCAGTGAATCCAAGCTCCTTGACGAAGATGTGGGAATCATACCCGCTCAAGTTGTGGAAGAAGATGGGGACGTGCTTCGGGAGCTGAAAATCCAGATTGCACTGATTGTGTGCTGTGCCGCGATATTTCCCGGTAAGATGGTCGTGGTCCCGAACCTTATCAAATCCCAATTCATCCCCGCAAATGTGGCAGTGTGTGCTTTCTTCGAAGCTCTCCTTGTCCTCGTCGGTCATCATCATGGGCTTGGTCTCCTTGTATATCTTACCGATTGTCCTCACTTCTTTGATGCACTCCACGAATTTCTTGGCCGCCTCCTCCCCGCAGTAGACGACTGGGGCCTTGTAATCACCATGAGCGTACTTCACGTAATAGCAGAAGCCTGAGGGTCGCTGAAGTTGGTAAGCCTTCGTGTAGGAGTGTGATGGGTCCGGCTGGCAGGTGCTGAGCTTCTCCGTGAAACACTCAAAGTCCGCATAGATGACGAATGGGGCTCTCACATCTTTTTGTGGTTACGGAAGGCTATGGCAGCCCCTTCATCCGGCATCTTGATCCTGACCGCATCCTTCTGGCTGCAATATTCCATATGCTCGTCCAAGATGTCCTGTCTGGAAAAGTGGGAAAAGCATCTGCGGCAAAAGAAAAGCTCTTTTCTTTCTTTTTTTTCTTTTTTTTTGTATGTAGTATATAAATTAAAATACCAAATTTTGATTTATTGCACCATGTGTTTTGTTGACAGGTAGCATTCAGTCTTTTGAAAATAATGAAAGACATTAGACAATAAGACAGAACTAAAAACAAACAGAATTAAATCAAACACTGCAAATTTTTGACGGATTAATTGATTTGCAATAATTATGACATCATGTTTCTTTGTTTTTCAGACCTTGGATTTTTTTTTGCCATGACAGAATTACAGTAGATTAAAGTTGAGAATGGTGACTATAGTGTTGCTTCTGTGGCTGAAAACAATATTATATTGAAGAAACTAAACATATCGTAATAATAGTAATACTAATTGATAAACTTTTACTGTATACTATTTTGGATATCATGGCGATACTGATTACATGAGAACCATTTTTTTTTGTTCAGTTTGGAGAGGTGCTCTGACAATTTTTATTGGTATAAATTCTTGAAACTTTAAACTAATGGTTAAAAAAGATTTTCAAGTCATTCCAGGATTTTATATAAACTAGAATTAAAGGTATTAGCGCTCATTTCACTGAAGGATAACATTCAAAGTGTACACATATAATGAGCTCGGATACACGGAGTTTCCAACTTGGAACAAAAAGTCGGATCACCACTTTGGCATTTAAATGATAAGTTTTATCTAATGTTTGAAAAATCATACCTTGAGGCAAGGTAAGAATGATTCCACTTCAAAAATTAAGTATATATCGTTTGAGGTTGAAAAAGATGCAACGATTGACACCAAGACTGCGTAATATAATTTTCATTTATAAAACTTTTTAATTTACACTGACAGACAGATAATTTCAATAAAGAATGATCTTTTGAATCTAGGTCTAGAGCTAGACTTTTAGAGTCCGCTTATTTTTTAATATATTCAAATAAAGATTGATGTTTCCCGTTTAAATTAGCATTAAGATTTGTCTTTTTTGCATCGATTCTAAAAAGATCAGTTTTTTTTCTAATGTAAACAGCGTCTAATATCTTAGAATTCACTGAATGTTTTAGGAATATATTTATACTCCTGCTTCGATGGATAGGGGATATACTGATTTATCTGTCTCCATCATTCCGTCACACATGATTTCCGTTTCATTTTTCTTTTCAACTGCATATCACAGCCACTTGATGTTTATGGTGCTTCAGTATGGAATCCTACACTGATCCTCCCCTTTTAGGCCATATCAAATCATACCTTTCTGTTTACCGACTTCCTGCGTCCTAAATTGGACTTTTTCGTCACACTTTTCTTGGCAACAGCACATGACAGCCCCCTGATATTTGGAATCATGCTTCAGTATGTAGTCCTTTACTGCGCCTCCCCTTTTATTTTGGCCATATCGAAGCACCAAGTGCTTTCTGTTTACCGACTTGGTGCGTTTTTACTCCTCATTTCCTGAATTGGACTTTTTTGTCTCGCCTTTCCCGGCAACCACACGTAATTTAATTTAAACTTATTTTATTGTCAAAATAAAAGACAAATGGATCAGGCACGAGTTCTAAAACTCAGATATAATAGCCGTCTCCAGTACATACATAACATAATATTATTACAATCAACAAATTATTACATTTTTGTAAACAACATATCAAACAGAGAGAAGCACGTTCACATAGACATCAACAAGATATACACAAGAATTACAAACAACGGATCGTGTAATCGAATAAACCTAAATAAATAGACATGTGACAACGTATGTCATGTAATCTATGTAAGTACAGATATTTGACTCTTTTAAATGTATTGTATATGTTGAGGTACAAATCAGATTAGACAAAAAAAGACATAATAGGAAATGTTGTTTCAATTAACCCTAACGAAGTCCACTAGTGATTTTCAGCGTTATTAATTTTCGCTTATGTATTCTTGTACATAAATACAGATTGAACAATTTGTTTCATAATCTAAATCATCGTTTCCGAATAGTACAGAGTTAAGCGTAAAAGGAACATTTAGATTATTAAATTTAGTCTGCAGATTATCTTTATAATTAAAAGGACAATTGTTCAGAGAACAATTGCAAGGTCTTTCCCAGTCAATGTTATGCTTTTATGTCATGTTTTGTTATGTCACATGTTGAAAATTATCTTGATGAGAAGCACATTGTCTCCAATATATTAGAGTAGCCATTTCTAATTGTTTTAAAGATTTTACCATAAAGAAAACTAAAATTTGGCTATGACCTTGATCGATGACCTTGATACCATGATCACATGTTTGAGTTTGATTTTATTGTCTATTTCAGTTCAAAATGTATTGTAAACAAAAGTTCTGATCTTTATTAGTCTTTTGCTCAACGGTTGCTAAGGACTTTTTCGAAAAATTAGCTTGTTGCTAAGGACAGGAAAGTCACTTCCGGTTGGCAATGTCATTCATTTCCTCTTTACAACATTACGAAACTTTTTGCCTATGGTTGCTAAGGACTTTCATGGCAAATAACGTTGTTGCTAAGGACCTTGACCTTTGACCTTGACCCCATTTTGTCGGCCATATTGAGCTGAACAATTTATCTTCTTATAGTTAGTCGTATCTTTAATAGCTTTTGAGATATAGGCAAAAAACTCTAAAATCGGACCCCGAAAAATGGTTTTTGGGCCATAGGTCCAAAATGAATGGTCCAATCATTTAGGACCCCCAGTGTCAAATGTAGACCTCAATGAGACAAACATTCTCTCAAATACATTTGATCATCTATCTCTTACAGTTTACGAGTTAAACCGATAACAAGGCAAAAGGTCATCGGTGACCTTGACCGGTGACCTTTGACCTTGACATTTTTAAATGGCCATATATGACTTATGAACAATGGTGGAGGTTTCAGGTTTCTATGACTTATCGTTTGGGAGTATTTAGCATTAACGGAAACTCAAAATCTTTCAAAGGGCAACAACTCATATAAAGAGTCGTCAAATTTCTTCGGACCAAATGTAACAAAGTTGTGACTTTTGATTATGAACATTTTTCCCTTTATATGTTTTTAGCCATCTATTACGGTTTATGAGTTGAAGCGATAACAAGGCTTAAGGTCATCGGTGATGGCCATGTATGACTTATGAACAATGGTGAAGGTTTCAGGTTTCTATGACTTTTTGTTTGGGAGTATTAAGCTTTGACGGAAACTCAAAATCTTTCAAAGGGCAATAACTCATATAAAGAGTCGTCGAATCTCTTCGGACCAAATATAACAAAGTTGCGTCTCATGATAATGAACATTTTTCCCATTATATGTTTTCAGCCATCTATTACGGTTTTTGAGTTTAGGCGATAACAAGGGGTAAGGTCAAAGGTCAAAGTCACCGATGACTTTTGACTTTGACATTTTTAGATGTAACTTATATCAACTAAGAATAATGGTGAAGGTCCCATGTCTCTACGACTAACCGTTTAGAAGTTTTGAGCGATGACGGAAATTGAAAATTTTCAAAGGGCAATAACCCCTCGAAAAAGTATACCGCATGGTTTCGGACCAAATGTAATGAAGTTCCGTCATGATCTAACGAACATTTTCCCCATTACACTTCATCAGCAATCTTTTACGGTTTTGGAGTTCAAGCGATAAAAAGGTTTTTTGCTTTTGGGGAGATAACTCCATAACGGAAAAAAATTTCGACTAGCAGTGTAATGTCCGAATAGCCCTTCACTGTACAATATTTGTCGCAAAAGACCATTACGACATGTCACGAACTGTCTCTAGCAAATCTGTTTGAAAGATGGCGGAAGAAAAAAAATAATTAAAAGGTCAATTGTTCAGAGAACAATTGCAAGGTCTTTCACCAGTTTTCACCATGATCACATGTTTGAGTTTGATTTTGTTGTCTATTTCAGTTCAAAATGTGTTGTAAACAAAAGTTCTGATCTTTTTTAGTCTTGTGCTCAACGGTTGCTAAGGACTTTTTCGAAAAATTAGCTTGTTGCTAAGGACAGGAAAGTCACTTCCGGTTTGCAATGTCATTCATTTCCTCTTTACAACATTACGAAACTTTTTGCCTATGGTTGCTAAGGACTTTTATGGCAAATAACGTTGTTGCTAAGGATCTTGACCTTTGACCTTGACCCCATTTTGTCGGCCATATTGAGCTGAACAATTTATCTCCTTATAGTTTCTTTGTATCTTTAATAGTTTTTGAAATATAGGCAAAAAACTCAAAAATCGGACCCCAAAAATGGTTTTTGGGCAATAGGTCCAAAATGAATGGTCCAATTATTTTGGACCCCAGTGTCAAATGTAGACCTCAATGAGACAAACATTCGCTCAAATACATTTGATCATCTAATTCTTACAGTTTACGAGTTAAAGCGATAACAAGGCAAAAGGTCATCGGTGACCTTGACCGGTGACGTTTGACCTTGACATTTTTAGATGGCCATATATGACTTATGAACAATGGTGAAGGTTTCAGGTCTTTAAGACTTATCATTCGGTAGTATCAAGCATTAACAGAAACTCAAAATCTTTCAAATGGCAATAACTCATATAAAGAGTCGTCGAATCTCTTTGGACCAATTGAAGCAAAGTTGCGTCTCATGACAATGAACATTTTTCTCATACATGTTTTCAGGCATCTATTACGGTTTACGAGTTACAGCGATAACAAGGCCTAAGGTCATCCATGACCATGACCATTGACCTTGACCTTGACATTTTTAGATGGCCATACATGACTTATAAACAATAGTGAAGGTTTCAGGTCTCTACGACTTATCATTTGGGAGTATTTAGCATTAACAGAAACTCAAAATCTTTCAAAGCGCAATAACTCATATAAAGAGTTGTCGAATCTCTTCCGACCAAATGTAACAAAGTTCCGACTTTTGATAATGAACATTTTTCCCATTATATGTTTTCAGCCATCTATTATGATTTATGAGTTGAAGCGATAACAAGGCTCAAGGTCACCGGTGACCTTGACCGGTGACCTTTGACCTTGACATTTTTAGATGGCCATATATGACTTATGAACAATGGTGAAGGTTTCAGGTGTCTTCGACTCATTGTTTGGGAGTATTTAGCATTGATGGAAACTCAAAATCTTTCAAAGGGCAAAAACTCGTATAAAGAGTCGTCAAATCTCTTTGGACTAAATAAAACAAAGTTGCGTCTCATGATAATGAACATTTTTCACATTATATGTTTTCACCCATCCATTACGGTTTACGAGTTGAAGCGATAAAATGCTTAAGGTCACCGGTGACCTTGACCGGTGACCTTTGACCTTGACATTTTTAGATGGCCATATATGACTTATGAACAATGGTGAAGGTTTCAGGTTTCTACGACTTATCGTTTGGTAGTATTTAGCATTAACCCAAACTCAAAATCTTTCAAACGGCAATAACTCATATAAAGAGTCGTCGAATCTCTTCGGAACCAATGTAACAAAGTTGCGTCTCATGATAATGAACATTTTTCCCATTATATGTTTTCAGCCATCTATTACGGTTTTTGAGTTTAAGCGATAACAAAGGGTAAGGTTAAAGGTCAAAGTCACCGATGACCTTTGACCTTGACATTTTTAGATGTAACTTATATCAACTAAGAATAATGGTGAAGGTCCCATGTCTCTACGACTAACCGTTTAGAAGTTTTGAGCGATGACGGAAATTGAAAATCTTCAAAGGGCAATAACCCCCCNAAAAAGTATACCGCACGGTTTCGGACCAAATGTAATGAAGTTCCGTCATGACCTAACGAACATTTTTCCCATTACACTTTATCAGCTATCTTTTACGGTTTTCGAGTTTAAGCGATAACAAGGTTTTTTGTTTGCGGGCAGGGAACTCCGTTACTAAAAATAGATCTGTGTGAATGCGTTAATCAGAGCTGGCCTCCGTAAGACCCAACAACCATGTAAAGTTTCGAAATGATATGTCGCTTAGTTTTAGCACATCGGTTGCGGCGGAAGAAAAAGAATAATAATAATTAAAAGGTCAATTGTTCAGAGAACAATTGCAAGGTCTTTCACCAGTTTTCACCATGATCACATGTTTGAGTTTGATTTTGTTGTCTATTTCAGTTCAAAATGTGTTGTAAACAAAAGTTCTGATCTTTTTTAGTCTTTTGCTCAACGGTTGCTAAGGACTTTTTCGAAAAATTAGCTTGTTGCTAAGGACAGGAAAGTCACTTCCGGTTTGCAATGTCATTCATTTCCTCTTTACAACATTAAGAAACTTTTTGCCTATAGTTGCTAAGAACTTTTATGGCAAATAACGTTGTTGCTAAGGACCTTGACCTTTGACCTTGACCCCATTTTGTGGGCCATATTGAGGTGAACAATTTATCTTCTTATAGTTTCTTTGTATCTTTAATAGTTTTTGAAATATAGGCAAAAAACTCTAAAATCGGACCCCGAAAAATGGTTTTTAGGCAATAGGTCCAAAATGAATGGTCCAATTACTTTGGACCCCAGTATCAAATGTAGACCTCAATGAGACAAACATTCGCTCAAAAACATTTGATCATCTATCTCTTACAGTTTACGAGTTAAAGCGATAACAAGGCAAAAGGTCATCGGTGACCTTGACCGGTGACCTTTGACCTTGACATTTTTAGATGGCCATATATTACTTATTAACAATGGTGAAGGTTTCAGGTCTTTAAGACTTATCGTTCGGTAGTATCAAGCATTAACGGAGACTCAAAATCTTTCAAAGGGCAATAACTCATATAAAGAGTCGTCGAATCTCTTTGGACCAAATATAGCAAAGTTGCGTCTCAAAACAATGAACATTTTCTCATTACATGTTTTCAGCCATCTATTACGGTTTACGAGTTAAAGCGATAACAAGGCCTAAGGTCATCCGTGACCTTGACC
>MJUU01071833.1:18489-54610 GCA_002080025.1 Modiolus philippinarum
TTTCAAAGGGCAATAACTCATATAAAGAGTCGTCGAATCTCTTCGGACAAAATGTAACAAAGTTGCGTCTCATGATAATGAACATTTTTCCCATTATATGTTTTCAGCCATCTATTACAGTTTTCGAGTTTAAGCGATAAAAAGGGGTAAGGTCAAAGTTCAAAGGTCACCGATGACCTTTGACCTTGACATTTTTAGATGTAACTTATATCAACTAAGAATAATGGTGAAGGTCCCATGTCTCTACGACTAACCGTTTAGAAGTTTTGAGCGATGACGGAAATTGAAAATCTTCAAAGGGCAATAACCCCCCAAAAAGTATACCGCACGGTTTCGGACCAAATGTAATGAAGTTCCGTCATGACCTAACGAACATTTTTCCCATTACACTTTATCAGCTATCTTTTACGGTTTTAACAAGGTTTTTTGTTTGCGGGCAGGAAACTCCGTTACTAAAAATAGATCTGTGTGAATGCGTTAATCAGAGCTGGCCTCCGTAAGACCCAACAACCACGTAATGTTTCGAAATGATATGTCGCTTAGTTTTAGCACATCGGTTGCGGCGGAAGAAAAAGAATAATAATTAAAAGGTCAATTGTTCAGAGAACAATTGCAAGGTCTTTCACCAGTTTTCACCGTGATCACATGTTTGAGTTTGATTTTGTTGTCTATTTCAGTTCAAAATGTGTTGTAAACAAAAGTTCTGATCTTTATTAGTCTTTTGTTCAACGGTTGCTAAGGACTTTTTCGAAAAATTAGCTTGTTGCTATGGACATGAAAGTCACTTCCGGTTGGCAATGTCATTCATTTCCTTTTTACAACATTACGAAACTTTTTGCCTATGGTTGCTAAGGACTTTTATGGCAAATAACGTTGTTGCTAAGGACCTTGACCTTTGACCCTGACCCCATTTTGTGGGCCATATTGAGGTGAACAATTTATCTTCTTATAGTTTCTTTGTATCTTTAATAGTTTTTGAGATATAGGCAAAACACTCTAAAATCGGAACCCGAAAAATGGTTTTTGGGCCATAGGTCCAAAATGAATGGTCCAATTATTTTGGACCCCAGTGTCAAATGTAGACCTCAATGAGACAAACATTCTCTCAAATACATTTGATCATCTATCTCTTAAAGTTTACGAATTAAAGCGATAACAAGGCAAAAGGTCATCGGTGACCTTGACCGGTGACCTTTGACCTTGACATTTTTAGATGGCAATATATTAATTATTAACAATGGTGAAGGTTTCAGGTCTTCAAGACTGATCGTTTGGTAGTATCAAGCATTAACGGAAACTCAAAATCTTTCAAAGGGCAATAACTCATATAAAGAGTCGTCGAATCTCTTCGGACCAATGTAACAAAGTTGCGTCTCATGATAATGAACATTTTTCCCATTATATGTTTTCAGCCATCTATTACGGTTTACGAGTTGAAGCGATAACAAGGCTTAAGGTCATCGGTGACCTTGACCGGTGACCTTTGACCTTGACATTTTTAGATGGCCATATATGAGTTATGAACAATGGTGAAGGTTTCAGGTTTCTACGACTTATCGTTTGGGAGTATTTAGCATTAACTGGAGTCGTGAAAGACCTTAATAATTAAAAAGTCAATTGTGCAGAGAACAATTGCTAGGTCTTTCACCAGTTTTCATCATGATTACATGTTATTATTTTGATTTTATTGTCAATCCTTGTCAAAAATATGATGTAAACAAGAGTTTTGAACTTTTTCAACTACATTTAATCACCTATCTCTTACCTTTTTTTGGTGATTTTACTGAAAAAATCCCCAAAATTGGTTATGACCTTGACTTCTGACCTTGATGACCTCTGACCTTGTGCTCAAAATGAAGGTCTCTTCTTACTGATTAATTTGATATGTTACTTGACTATACTATCTGTAACCGTTTAGAACTTATATGTGAAAACCCATTTTCTGAAACGCGTCAAGAGCAATAACTCTCTAGGGAGTCATCGGAGAGCTTCTGTCCAAATAAAACAAATATAGCCCTTGACATGCTGAACATTTTTGCTGATATACTTTTTCAGCTATCTTTTATGGTTTCTGAGTTTATCCCCTAACCAGGTCAGAGGTCAAGGTCAAAGGTCACCGATGACCTTCAACCTGGTACTCAAATTGAAGGTCTTTTCTTACTGATCACTTTAAACATATATGTTTACTATATTATCTGTAAGCATTTAAAAGTTATTCGCGAAAAACCGATTTACCAAAACGCGTCAAGGGCTACAACTCAAAAACGGTTCATCGCACAGTTTTCGTTCTATTAAATTAAATGTACATCTCAATGACACGAGTATTTTTGCAATATAATGTTTTCAGAATTTTTTTATCGTTTCCGAGATATCGCGATAGCAAAATTTCAAATGGCAGCCATTTTGAAAATGGCGGACGAAAAAAATTTTTTGACCTCGGATTTGTAATCAGGATCATAAAAGCTACCTAGAAACCAAATTTCATCCAATTCTGAAAAATTTGAGAAATTTGCATATTTAGGGGTCAAAAACGCGTAACCGGGGTCGCGACCCAAAATTTTTTTTGCATGATAAATCACTTGAGGATGAATGCAACATTTTCCCCACCTCAGATTTTTTATATCGGTTACGGTTTATGAGGTTATCCCCTAACAAGGTAAACCATGTTTGGGGAGATAACTCCGTTATTAAAAATAGTTCAATATGCTTGCGTCGGTTATGAGGTCCCGGAGCAATGTCGACTTATCACACTAAGTATCGAATAGATAAGTCGCGTAGTTTTGAGGCTTTGTGCGACGGAAGAAAAAGAAGAATAATTAAAAGGTCAATTGTTCAGAGAACAATTGCAAGGTCTTTCACCAGTTTTCACCATGAGTATATGGTTTGGTTTCATTCTGATGTCTATTTCGATCAAAAATGTGATGTAAACAAAAGTTCTGACCTTTATTAGTCGTTTGCTCAACGGTTGCTATGGACTTTTTCTAAAAATAAGCTTGTTGCTAAGGACATGAAAGTCACTTCGGGTTGACAACGTCATTTATTTCCTCTTTACAACATTACAAAACTTTTTGCATATGGTTGCTAAGGACTTTCATGGCAAATAACGTTGTTGCTAAGGACCTTGACCTTTGACCTTGACCCCATTTTGTCGGCCATATTGAACTGAACATTTTATCTTCCTATAGTTTAATTGTATCTTTAATAGTTTTTGAGATATAAACAAAAAACCCTTAAATCGGACCTCGAAAAATGGTTTTTGGGCCGTAGGTCCAAAACCAATGGTCCAATTATTTTGGACCCAATGTACCAAATGTAGATCTTAATAAGGCTAACATTTTCTCCAATACATTTAATCAGCTATCTATTACAGTTTTCGAGTTTATCCACTAACAAGGTTCAAGGTCAAAGGTCAAGGTCACAATTCACCTTTGGTCTTGACATCATTTGAAAGGTCAAGCCTTGCCATCAACATTGGTGAAGGTTTCAGGTCTCTACCACTTATCGTTTGGGAGTGTTTAGCAATAACGGTAACTCAAAATCTTTCAAAGGGCAATAACTCATACAAAGAGTCGTCGAATCTCTTTGGACCAAATGTAACAAAGTTGCGCCTCGTGAAGATGAACATTTTCCCCATTACATTTAATCAGCTATCTGTTACAGTTTCCGAGTTTATCCGCTAACAAGGTCAAAGGTCACCGATGACCTTCAACCTGGTACTCAAATTGAAGGTCTTTTCGCACTGATCACTTTAGATATATATGTTTACTATATTATCTGTAAGAGTTTAAAAGTTATTCGCAAAAAAACGATTTACCGAAACACATCAAGGGCTATAACTCAAAAACGGTTTGTCGTAGAGGTTTTGTTCTTTTGAATCAAATGTAGATCTCCATGAGAGGAGTATTTTTGCAATATAATGTTTTCAGAAAATTTTTATCGTTTCCGAGATATTGCGATAACAAAATTTCAAATGGCGGTCATTTTGAAAATGGCGGCCGAAAAAATTTTTTGATACCAGATTTGTAATTAGGACCATGAGAGCTACCTGGAAACCAAATTTGGTGGAAATCAGACAACTTTGAGAAATTTGCATATTTAGGGGTCAAAAACGCGTAACCGGGTTTTTTGCGTGATTAATCATCCTGAGGATGAATCGAACATCTTCCCCCATTCAGAATTTTGATATCGGTTACGGTTTATGAGGAGATCTGCTAACAAGATAAACCGTGTTAGGGGAGATAACTCCGTTACTAAAAATAGATCGATATGCTTGACTGAGTTTTGAAGTCCCGCAGTGATATCGATTCATGACACCAAGAGTCGAAATGATATGTCGCGTAGTTTTTTTACAGCGGTTGCGGCGGAAGAAAAAGAATAAAAAAAAAAATAATAATAATCCGAAGAATAACAGTAAGGTCTTTCACACTGAGGTGAAAGACCTTAATAATCGGAAGAATAACAGTAAGGTCTTTCACATGTGGTGAAAGACCTTAATAATAATAATAAAAATAATCGGAAGAATTACAAGAAGGTCTTTCCGACTGGAGTCGTGAAAGACCTTAATAATAATAATCAGACGAAATACAGTAAGGTCTTCCCGAAGGTTCCGGAAAGACCTTAAATATCATAATTTACACAATGTAAAAAATAATGTTCGACATTTTCAATTGATGCACCACAGCTACACGATTGATCTGTTAAAATACCTACTCTGAAAAGATCATGTTTTATTGCGTAAGCGTGCATGAATTGCACTACAATATCTATTTCCAACTGAAACGGTGGGATGCTTTTAACTTTGATTTAAAGATATTTATAGATCGGGACTGTCTCAAAGTAATGTCTAATTCATTCCAAAGTTTAAGGGTTGCAGGAAAAAATGACTGTTGGTAGACATTTAATCTTGCGAGAGGTATACTAAAATTTGGACCACTCCTTAAATTATATGGAGAAATATCTGATACTAAAGGGGGTAGTAAATCTGACAAGTATTCTGGACAGTCACCTCCAATTATTTTATAAAACAAAACAAGCTTCCTTTGTTCGCGCCTGTCCTTTAATTTCTCCCACCCAGTTTCAGAATATAAAGACTGGCAGCTAGTATAAGAGGTTAAACCGGTTACAATTCTAGCCGCCTCAAGTTGGACCCGTTCCAATCTATCAGAATTTACTACACCGTAATTATCCCAAACTTCACAACCATATTCAATGATTGGTCTAATAAATGTCAAGTATATTTGCTCCAAATATTCTTTATTTAATTTAAATTTTAGCTTACGTAAAACATTTAACTGCTTGGAAGATCTTTCAATAATATTATCAATGTGAAGTTTCCATTTACAATCAGAGCTAAATATCAAGCCCAAATGTTTGTGATTTTCGACTGGCTGTTCTATTTATTTTATTACAGTACTTTCAAAAATAAAATTATATTCCAATGGTTTATGTACAGCACTTAAAACCACGATATCGGTTTTCTGTGGATTAAGTTTAACAAGCCAATCACCTCACCCCGTAGGAAGCTGTACAATGGGAGTTGAGGGGAATGAGCATTTGAACGGAGGGTAGAGAGCTCAGGTAAGACTTGAAGCGTGCAGACGAAATGACCTTCTCGCATATAACTATTTGATTGACAATTTTTGAACAAACTATTTTATATATTTTGTATGCTTATAGTAAGAAGACAGCATTTGCATTACGGGCTTTTCAAAGAGTTGTTTCAAATAAAAAATAATTGCAGTTTTCTTTTTTGAACCAAAATTTGGTAGTGAGCCAGTATTTCATGTATTGCACGGAGGGTAGTGGAGGATCGCGAGCACGCAATACTGAATGAAAATCCATGAGCAATATTACTGATGATACAGTCATTTAAATACTGAATATTTATGAAGGGGGTCCTTTAGGGGTCTTTCTGTCATGAAATCACGCATCTAAAGAAGTATGGCCATTTAAGGGGGTAGACCTGGGGTAGGAGGAGATAACTCTGTTTTTCACTTTTTTATAAATTACACAAACAAATAGAATCATTACAATAGGTATGATCAAAATTTTAAAATTCTAAAAAATTTTCCACACAGCAAACAAATAATCATTTTGTTATGAAAACAAATACAAAACATCAAGATATTTATAATGAGTGCTTTTCACTCTACATTTTTGCAATGCTGTCCAAATATAATGAAAATATGAAAAAGTCAGATTTCTTCCAAGGGAGGTAATTTATAGCACAGATTCAGTAATTTTATTGATTTTTTACCCACTTTAATCTAAATTAAGAAAAAATGGAACGGTAGAATTTTCTAAAATTTTAATATATCTTACGTATACTAGTTTTCTTTCTATTCTCAGTTTTTGGTGAAAATTAAACGACAAATTTTTTTACAAGAAGCGTTTAATAGTGATCAAAATAGAGTAAAAATTTCAGCCTTTACTGTTCAGAACACGCATGAATTTCAGTTCAAACTAGTTAAATTTACTATCATTATTCTTGCTTACTTTCACACATGTCTAAACTACAGAATTTTGCATTTGAAATAATTTTAATTCAAATAAAAATTTAATTAGAGCCAATTTTTTACACCACAATCAAGCCCTGAACGGCCCAAATAATATGAGGAAACAGGGTATCTTTGATGACCACTAGACATAAAATGGGACGGTAAAAATTGTTGAAAATTGCTTAAAGTCGACATGAACATGTGTAGTTTTAATTCTGAAAATATTAAAAAAATTAAACGATTGGAAAATTTTAGGCTTCCCCAGGTCTACCCCCTTAAGCGTAAATTTTGGTCCTACATTAGGCCATTTTCGAAAAATGCTCAAATTTTGTCGAAAATCTAGAAATATGGTGTTTTGTTACTTGTCTTTTTCCTCGAGATATAATTAGTATGTGCGACGCCTGTATGTTTTCTGACCTATTAGCAGTCGTACATAGCTGTAAACAGCCTTTTATGTCAATTTAAGGTATTTTACAGTGTTGAGGAAGATGAAACTACTGGAAGGACACCGAACCCTAACTAATTTTTTGTTGCGAGTGCATAAGCATTTGCCCTTCAGAATGACGGTTAGATTAGTTTGGTTCTTTGTGTTCTATGCAACGAATTTTAACAATAACCAACAAAAATGCGAAAATCTGTCAAAATTGCATTCAGGTGGCAATTTCAATGACCGAATCTTTTATGTAAGGGTATGAAAATGCATTTAATTATTCTGTTATAATAGTGTATATGATAGATGTCCTGTTAAAAAGTTTTTGAGAAGATTTAATGCATTCGTAAAATCGGTATAGCGGTTTGCTGAAGGAAATAATTTCACAGGTAAGTTGCCATATCTCTTTGTAAATTCACGTATTGCTTGTAGGTTTTTGGTTGCTTTGAAATCACGTATCATGTCTATTATTAGAGGTATAATTCGCGAATCAAGCTTCCAAAAAAAAAACTTCACGGATTAACGTAAACGCCCAAGTGTCACATGAGCGATATCAAAACATTATTAATTGAAAAGATATGCAATTCATTTAGAATTGGATCATCATTATAGTTCCTGGCATAAAATACATATCTATATATACATGGCCTTTTCCATTTAAGCACGGTAATTATCCCGAGGTGTCAGCCGAGGGCTGATGTGGGTTGAGGGATGATAACTGTGCGTATATGGAAAAGGCCATATTCTAATCTGTTTAATATTAACTTTTAATTAATATCCGTGCTGATAAGGCCATATCTCAGGGATGATATGGCTATTTCAGAACGAAGCAGGCTAATATGGCTATATCAGACTGGGTATGTTGATCGACTATTAATTCTTGCAGAACAGAACATATCTGTGCTAATTATGTAACGAATTGATGTTAAAGTCTGATATTTAAATTACCTAAAAAACTGGTCTTGAAAGAGTATTATGGACTGCACATGGCATAACTGTACTCATCAAGACACAGAGAAATGAGCGAGCTGTATAGGTGAGGTTATTTTCGCTGTAGTAGTAAATACCACTATGCAAAGAACATTTTATATCGACAATGACCAGTTTATCGACAACCATTATGTTAATGTCATGGACAAACTACATACTAGTATTTGAAAACTTATCTCGATGTACTTACAAAGGAATAAATAAGTGCATATTGAATTGACACATGCACTTCCTAGCAATGAAGGAGGCAAAGCAGAATACAACTGAATTGTCAAGAATACCACAATTCCCGTTTGACATGGATTAAAATCGACCCTTTTCATGCCTCTATAGAATAATGAACAATCAGGTACGTTTTCAAATAACTTGTTTATTTGTTTTATCCCCTATTCTCTTTTTGTTTCAGGATTCATTTCACCATGTTTCTAAATCAAACGCACAGACGAGGGTCTCATTTCGGATCGCTATCATTATGGCCCATTTACGGGTCGTTATCATTTGAGACTTAATTCTACTTTTTATCCTTCTCTTAACTGATATAAACACTAGGTTTTACAACATTTGACTCAAAAATTTACAAACCAGAGCAGTATTTTTCATTATTTTGCCCTCCATTTTTTCAATAAGTGTTCAGGAAGACCCCTCCCCAAACTTATAATTGCAAAGTGAAATAAAATACTTTCAAAGATATCTTTGATCATTTTAAAATTATCCTAATAACGAAATATTTTACCCCAAAAAAATAAATGAATAAAAAATAAATAATGAAATAAACAAAACAAAATGCAAAAAAAACCAAAATAAACAAACATAACCACTGGTCCACCCACATTTTTGACATACTAGTATCTACATTTGTAGTCATACAGTAATAAATACATGTATACAACCTACATTTTTATTGTATAGCAATATATTATTTCCTTAAGCTCTGAAGCAACCAAAAGTTAGCATTCAATAAATTTTCACTCGTTAAATATGTATTATAAGGTCGTGCAATATTAAATTCTACTATGGATAATATCCCTCAATATTTATGCTATAACCCTCAATAAAGTTGTTTTGTAAAAGTTGTTTTGTATATATTTCTCGCAATCTTTATTTCTAAAAAAAATTAAGCATATTTAATATATAATCAATATTTGTATTGGTTTAGCTTTGGATTTGCCTATTGCTGAGATTTGATTTCATACTGGAAGATAAAATTCGTGAAAAATGTACCATATCATCGTCTCCTTGAGTACGCTATATGTTATCATTTGGTTCGCTACCCTCAATTCATATGCCTCACTACCTTTTGAACGGAGCTCGCTACCCTCAAGTTTTCCGTTCAAATAAACTTTCATAATTTGTGGTGATATTTCAAAATACAATTTTATAAAGAAAAAATATATTATTACTTATGCACTTTTAAATCAGATATTCCTTTAAACATATCCTTTTAACAAATGAAAACTATAAGTCCGCAACATATTACATCTTCGTCTGCAATGTTTTGATTTACCTGAGCTCTCTACCCTCCGTTCAAAAGCTCATCCCCTCATCTTTCATTGTACAGCTTCCTACGGGGTGCACCTGACCATTTAGATATATTATTTAAATCAATATTTGTCATACGAGTTAATGTTTGTTTATCATGAGCTGTGTGACCAATTGAAGTATCATCTGCGAACAGTCTACATAGACCTAATATGTCATCTACAATATCATTGACAAATATTAAAAATAACAATGGACCTAAAACTGAGCCCTGAGGGACACCAGCGTACAAGTTACCGATGTGAGATTTTGAATCTTTAAATACCACTCTTTGTGTCCTTTTATTTAAATAGCTATCTAACCAAAGAAGAAGTTTACCTTTTATACCATATCGTTCTATTTTAAACAATAAAACCCTAATCCAAACCCTGTCAAATGCTTTACTGACATCGCAAAATGTTATGCTTGTTAAGTGTTTTGAGTTGAGAGCCAGTAGTATTTCATGATAAAGTTCAATCAATTGATGAATATTTGAAAAACCAGGCATAAATCCGGGCTGAAATTTATACAGCAAATTATTTTCATAAACGTGATTAAAAATAAATTTATAGACTAATTTTTCAAGAATTTTACTAACACAGGACAATAGAGCCACTGGTCTATAGTGACGTAGTGAAGTTTTTGGTCCAAGTTTGAATACACTACGTCCAATAAAAAAACTGTGAATTCGATGTAAATTTAACTTTTTATTCGTGGTCGGGTATGTTACCTAAATCATAGGCAACTCCGAACTCAAGATAATACAATCATAACAATATTTATACCTTTTTTAAAAGATAAAGCACTTAATTTAGTAAAGTCAATATAAGATAATAGAGTTAATTGCTAATGAGATTAACGAGCTGTCACTAAAGTCTTTTTCAAATCCCGACATCTGTGTTACTTTTTAATACAATGGATGAGCAGATAAGTTATGAAAACTGTGAAGATTAGGAAAAAGTACAAATGAATAAAATACTTTGAAATTGCAATTATAATGTCTCACTTTAAAATATCAACGGAAATTGTCACTATGACAATAGTTAGATGCCAGAGACTTATCTCCCTTTTTGAATAAGGGAATAACGTGTGATAGTTTCCAACTAGATGGAAATACTGGATACTTTAATGATTTGTTAAACAACATACATAATGGTCGCGCTATTTCGTTTTTAGCAGCAATAAGCATCTTGTTGCTAATTAGATCTGGTCCGATAGCTTTATTTTGATTTAAAATAGATATAATATCAATTACGTTCTCTTCAAAAATTACAATCTCAGAAAGAATGGCAGAACCTCTATCATCAAAATCCGGCAAAGGTTTGATCTCATTCTCTAGTTTAGTAACAGAACAAAAATATGCATTAAGTACGTCACACTTTGCACTATTTTCACAGACAAGGTTCATATTATCATCCGGGTTATGCAAGGGAGGAATATTATTGCCTGGATTTTCATCTTTAATTAACATGTTTATAGTCTTCTAATATACTCTACTATTGGAAGATTCTAAATCTGTTAACGATTCATTGATACTCGAATAAAACTTTTTCTTTGCAATTTTGTTCATATTGTTAACAGTATTCCGTTGTTTCTTGTACTTGAGGAAGTTAAAATCGTTTTTGTTTTTCAAATATATTTTTCTAATTCTATCACGTATTCTTATAGCCTTTCTCAAGCAAGAATCAAACCAAACTTTGTCATTTTCTCGAATTACTGGTATAACACTTTGACAAGGAATACACTCTTTACAAATCTGAAGAAAAGTATCAGTAAAATTCTGGCAGGCCATATCTATATCATTCTGGCGCTCAATCAATTCAAACCAGTTTGTATCTTTCACACGTTTTTTCATTAAGTCATAATTTCTCCTTTTGTAATTCCACACCGATCTAAGAAAAGATTTTTTACAGTCATACCCAATGTCAATTTTGACGTAAGTCTCGTCATGGTCGCTTGTTTGTCTGTCTATTTGAACGGTATCGCTGTCTACAACAGGTATAGTATCTGTAACTAAGATTGGATCAAGCAAGGATTCTGTATTACCAAAGAAATTCGTAGGCTTAGTAATAATGTTTGAAAGACCATTTAGAGCTAAAATGTCACTTACTGTGGCAGGCAATTGTCGCAAAAAGTTTTTGTTCAAATCGCCTAAAATAATGACATTACCCGAATCATTAAATCAAATGTATTCCAAAAATTCGGTCCAGAAAACCTCTCCGACCTATATATATTACATTGAGGAGATATTTGGATTTTTTTGTCTTTAATTCGAACCACATGGACTCCAAGTTAACATTTTCGAGATCAATCCTTCTTTTGAAAGATAAATTATTTAAGAAATACAAAGCTAGTCCACCCCCTGCCCGATTTCTGTCCTTCCTCTTGGGACCCTGAAAACCGGAAATAAACAAATCGTTTGAAGAAATAGTTTGGTCTAAATGAGTCTCAGTAAAAAATAGAATGTCAAAATCTTCCAGTTAGTGAGAAATATCTGAAATTTTATTCCTAATGCTTCTTATGTTCAAGTGAAATATGGACAGAGAATCGTCAGTTATTATTTTACTGCTGGTGTCACCTTCAGGGCCGGGATTTCTTTCTACATCACCACATAAAAGTAACAGTTTAACTAACAAAATAAGAAAACAAATATTTTCAATATATACACATGAGGAATTACACAATTTGACACAATATATCTTAAACACTGAAAATTCGTATAAATAAAAATTCTTCCTGGAAACTGGGTTCATTCTGCTGTAGAATAAACCAATAGCTACTCTGTGTTGTATTGCATCATTACCCATTATCAAACCATGCAGGCATGAAAACAATGTTTTCACACCTTACTGAGAACAACGCAAACATTATGTAAGCAAAATACATTTTACCTACTTTTGGGGTTTTTGTCTAGCCCGCGATAAAAGTCACGGAAAGCGAGACATAGGAGTGCAAAGAATGACGACGACGACGGCGTTAACTTTGTAAAGAAGTGAACTTTCACTTCAGGGTTCTTTAAAGAATGGGGGTCAGTCCAAGAGATCTGTCAAAGAGGTGTCAGATAATAAACTTAATAAAAATTTGCAATTTAATAATACCACAACCACAAGACAAACAAAAAAACACAAAATAACATATATATACTCCTCCCAAACTCTCCTCTATCTCACAGACATAGTCAAAATACACCAAAACTAAATACACATAAATAAAAGCTAAAATAAAAATAAATAATCAGTCCATTATCAGTCCATCACAGTCAAAAAATCACAGTTCATGGTTTTCCCAATTAAATGTTCTGCTTACATAAATTCCAACGGGCAAACGACAAAGGTAGGTTCTAATTCAGTTGAGACTATTTATAAATACCATAAAGTGTCCTCAAATTAAATGTTCCACAATTTACTCACTGACATATTATCTAAATCTTATGTACTGACGGACTGTCTGACTTGTACTAAAGCTTATGTAAAGCCATATCATAAATATATATATTACTACTGAAATGGACTTAAATGTCCTAAATACTGACATTCAACTGGATCTAAAAACATGGTTTTCTGGACATTTTTTACTCATAATTCCTTGCTTATACATCCATAACCAAAATATATCTGTGACCAAAGTACAACTATGACCAGAAGTCCCCTGCGAAAGGAATAAAACAGTCACCTGTGGGTGGAATTTCATTACCACGAATAAATCCGCCAATAATACTTATATAAAACCGTGCGCGCCATTTTTACAAAACTCAAAACCGAAATAATTCCACGCGATAGTATAAAATTAAAAATCAGGGTGGGGCTGGGCCAATGTGTGTGACAAACCTACCTAGTAGTTCTCTATTGTCCTGGTGGACAAATTATTTGTGAATTGTCCTGCATTGATAATTCCTTTTAAATAAATAAATGTCCTGACAATATTATCCTCCAAACTCTATGCTTTTTTCAAGTCAGTCCATCATGTCTGACTTCTCCAATGTCCAGGCAGAAACTGACTACACCCTAGCTCATGCAGTCCAGGTGATCTAAATATAACCTGTCTGACCAGTTTCTACCTTTTCATTACCTGTTAGGCCAACTCTATTACTATTTAAATCTCTAAGAGTTAATAACAAGTAATGCACTAAGAAAGATAACTCAAACTCAAATTTTTTACATTCCTCCCCACTAAGTAGACCAAATAACATTTTTGTCCAACCCAAACACACAGCAAACAAAAATTTTCCTGTCTTTTTAAAGCTTTGACACTTTCTCTAATCAGCAAAAACATCTGCAGAAATAAACTCCATGCATATGCATATATACATCTATATACAAACCTAGAGTCTTTTTAGGGGACTTCACTCTTCTAACCTAGACAATGCATCTGCCACTATGTTCAACCTACCTGGCACATACGAAATATGGAATTTTAACTCCTAAAGTACTAGACTCCACCTTAATAAACGTTGCTTTCTCATTTTCATTCTATGAAGCCACTGTAATGGTGCATGGTCAGTGTCTATGATAAATTCCTTACCTTCTAAATAAATCCACAAAGACTTTACAGCCATGGCAAAGCACTCCTTTTCTATGACAGAATACTTACTATCAGTTTTTGGGAAGTTCTTGCTCATATAAAGCATTGGATGTCTGCCATCACTGAATTTTTGTTCAAGAACACACCCCACTCCGGTCTTACAAGCATCAGTGCACAATATGAATGTGGGAGAAAAATCAGGTGCTCTTAACACTGGCTCAGATGCAATCAATGACTTCAACTGATCAAAACACTGCTGGTGCTCACTTGTCCAAATTACCTTGTTTGGTCAACCTTTTTTTGTAAGATCTGTAATTGATGCTGAATATTTGGAAAAGTTTGGTATAAATTTTCTGTAGAATCCAATGAGTCCAATAAATGACCTTACCTGTTTCTTTGTAGTCGGTGGTTTGAAATCCAAAATAGCTTTGATTTTATCTTGAGTAGGTTTGATTTCTCCCCCTCCAACAATATGACCAAAAAATTATAATTTACCAAATCCAAAGTAACACTTTTTTGGTCTAGCTGCAATGTTTGCTTTCCGGAGAGCCGTTAATACCAACCGTATATGTTTTAAATGCTCTTCAAATGTGTTACTGCATATTCCAATATCATCTATAAAGGAATCTGCGAAACCGTCACAGTCTATTAGAACTTTTTTCATCAAACGTACAAATGAAGCACTGGAGTTAACCATACCAAAGGGCATTACTGTAAATTGATACTGACCCATAGGTGTCACAAAGGCACTTTTCTGCTTTGCATCATTATCTAAACTTAACTGCCAATAGCCTTTAGTGAGGTCTATCTTGCTTACATATTTAGCCTTACATATTTTATTTAATACACAATCTATCTGGAGCATTGGACTGGGATCAAATTCTGTGGTTTTATTAATCTCTCTGTAATCACAGCAAAATCTAATTGATGAGTCTTTCTTTTTTACCAATACAGCTGGTGCTGCATAAGGACTTTCCGATGGCTCTATAATGCCAAGTTTCAACATTTCATCTAACTCTTGCTGAACTTTTTCTCTAAGTGCATAGGGGATTGGATAGGGTTTTCTATAGACAGGTCTATCTGTAGTTAGCTTTACCTTATGTGTTACCAAGTCTGTCCTCTTTGGCACATCAGTAAATATGTCAGAAAATTCACTTAAAAGTATGTTGCTCTACTGTCAAATCAACTGATATTGTTATATCACTTACCGTTTCTTTGCTAACCAGTTGAGGAGTTGCTTTAAAATCCAGATCTAAATCCTCATTCTCAAATTTATCCTCAACAACATCAATACATGCCAAATTTCAAGGTCTCTGGGCGTTCATACATGTTTTTAGCATATTCACATGATAAATCTTTTCCCTTCCTCTTACCTTTACTTTATAATCTACTGTACCTACCTTATCAGTAACAACATATGGCCCTTTCCATTGTGCTACAAGTTTATTTTCACTAGTGGGGAGTAAAACTAATACTTTACTGCCTACTTCAATCTCTCTGGACCTTGCATTTTTATCATAGTATTTCTTCTGTACCTGTTTAGCTTTTATCTCATTCTGATGTGCTAATTCAGACATAGTTTTCAGTCTCTCACGAGTTTCTATCAAATAACTGAGTACAGACGATTGACAGTCTGCTGGTTCTTCCCACTGTTCTTTGAGAATAGACAACGGACCCCTGACATTTCGACCATATAATAACTCAAATGGTGAAAAACCAGTAGTATCATTTGGAACCTCTCTTTAAGCAAATAATACATAAACCAGATACGTATCCCATGTCTTTGGTTCTAAAGATGCATATGCTTTCAACATACGTTTTAATACTCCATTAAATTTCTCACACATCCCATTTCTCTGTGGGTGGTAAACGCTCGATACCATTTTTTCAACCCCGAGTAATCTACATATCTCAAGCATCAATGATGACTTAAAGTTCGACCCTTGGTCAGAAAGTAACTCTTCAGGAAAACCTACCCTGGAGAATATTTCCATCAATGAATCAAGAACTGTCTCAGCATCTTGACTCCTTAGTGCAACAGCCTCTGGGAATCTTGTGGCACAATCCACAATCACCAAAACATACCGATTTTTACGCTCCGTAACTGGTAAAGGTCCCACAAAATCAATCGCTATGCGATGAAAGGGTACATCCATTGGTGGAATACTCACCAGTGGTACTTTAGCTGACTTACCTTTTTCAAAGTTGTATCTTCAGTTTGAGCTATTTTTAAATCTTCTTTACTATATGTTCCTTTTACCTGTTGTGCAATATCGCAAGATCCATTGCAAAGTAACTTCCCAATACTAGTTTTTACCTTTTCTTCCCTGTCCTTTTCTTCTTTTGCTTGTGCTCTTGTCTGTACAGCCTGACACACATCATTACTAACATCCTTACTAACTTTTTCTGTTTTTTCTACTGTTACTTTTTTAGGAACAGAAGTATTTACATAATTACCTATTACCAAATCAGCAAATGGTGTGTCAAGAACCAAAGCTAGTACTATACCAGTTATGTAAGGTGTAACTACATTAATCCACACTTCTTCACAATTTCTAACTGTCCCATCTGCTAAACAAATATCTCTCATATTACATGTTCTTTCCACTCCATTAACCAGACTACTATGTACAAAAACTGTAGAACTACCTGTGTCACGTAAAACTGAGACTGTCTTACCTTCAACAGTTCCTTTAACAATTTCTAATCCAGGACCATTACTGTCATCAAAATCTGCCTTTACAGCTACACCTGACTGCTTAACAATTTTACCTTGATCAAAACTATTTCTTTTCAACAAAAAATCATCCTTTTCTACACAGAGTACCAAGTTTCCCCTCATAACCTTACCTTCACCTTTCTTTTCAGTACGGTCATAGCTCAAATGTCCCTGTTTATGTCAAACGTAACATGTTTTTTGTTTACCGGCATTCTGAGATGAAGATGGTTTCCTAAAATCACCACTCTTTGTTCCCTCTGTATACCCCTGCTTTGACTAGCACTATTACCTGGCTGAGGTTTCATCTTTTGACTATTGTTAGAAACAAACCTCTCAGTTTTATGAGCATCTTGAAAAGACTCTGCAAGTTCAACTACCTCATTAGCTGATGTAGGCCTATGTTCATTTACCCAAAGTCTCAAATCCTTACTACAATTTTGGAGTAATTGCTCACGCAGCATTAAATCCAACAATTTTTCATAGCTATTACCTATACTTTCACGTTCACACCAGTGTAAAAGATACCTTTCTAATTTTACCCTGAATTCTCTGAATGTCTCATCCTTTTTCTGAGTTACAAACCTAAATTTCTCCCTATAGGCTTCTGCAGTTAGCTCATATACCGCTTTAAGATGACATCTTTAATTTTATCATAATCACTACCATCAGCATCACTCAAGCGTGAATATGCCTCCAATGCCTTATCACTAAGTAAAGGGACTATACGTATTGGCCACTCTGGCTTTGACCACTTATGCAAAGTTGCTAACTTTTCAAATGATTTCAAGAAAACATCTGGATCTTGTCCTTCAATAAATTTTGGTAACTTACTATATTTCTTATCTCCTGTGCCAGGAGGGACTGAACCAGGGGCTTGTTGTGCCGCTATCTCTTTTTCTCTGATAGCAAGTTCACGCATACATTTCATTTTCCATTTCTGCACGTTTCATGTCGCGCGAAGCCGCACGTTCCTCGCGCTCTGCGGATTGTATTTCCTTCCACAGGGTTATACATTCTGTAACAAACCCCCTTTATCCAACAGCTCAGATATCCACTGAGGCATGTCCATTTTCAAGTTAAATTTCAGTCATACAAACTAAATATCTTTCTGACAGATCCCGCCGAGGATGCCAAATGTAAAGAAGTGAACGTTCACTTCAGGGTTCTTTTAAGAATGGGGGTCAGTCCAAGAGATCTGTCAAAGAGGTGTCAGATAATAAACTAAATAAAAATTTGCAATTTAATAATACCACAACCACAAGACAAACAAAAAACACAAAATAACATATATATACTCCTCCCAAACTCTCCTCTATCTCACAGACATAGTCAAAATACACCAAAACTAAATACACATAAATAAAAGCTAAAATAAAAATAAATAATCAGTCCATTATCAGTCCATCACAGTCAAAAAATCACAGTTCATGGTTTTCCCAATTAAATGTTCTGCTTACATAAATTCCAACGGACAAACGACAAAGATAGGTTCTAATTCAGTTGAGACTATTTATAAATACCATAAAGTGTCCTCAAATTAAATGTTTCACAATATTATCTGAATCTTATGTACTGACGGACTGTCTGACTTGTACTAAAGCTTATGTAAAGCCATTACTCTAATAAATATATATATTACTACTGAAATGGACTTAAATGTCCTAAATACTGACATTCAACTGGATCTAAAAACATGGTTTTCTGGACATTTTTTACTCATAATTCCTTGCTTATACATTCATAACCAAAATATATCTGTGACCAAAGTACAACCATGACCAGAAGTCCCCTGCGAAAGGAATAAAACAGAGTCACCTGCGGGTGGAATTTCATTACCACGAATAAATCCGCCAATAATACTTATATAAAACCGTGCGCGCCATTTTTACAAAACTCAAAACCGAAATAATTCCACGCGATAGTATAAAATTAAAAATCAGGGTGGGGCTGGGCCAATGTGTGTGACAAACCTACCTAGGAGTTCTCTATTGTCCTGGTGGACAAATTATTTGTGAATTGTCCTGCATTGATAAATAAATGTCCTGACAATATTATCCTCCAAACTCTATGCTTTTTTCAAGTCAGTCCATCATGTCTGACTTCTCCAATGTCCAGGCAGAAACTGACTACACCCTAGCTCATGCAGTCCAGGTGATCTAAATATAACCTGTCTGACCAGTTTCTACCTTTTCAGTACCTGTTAGGCCAACTCTATTACTATTTAAATCTCTTAGAGTTAATAACAAGTAATGCACTAAGAAAGATAACTCAAACTCAAATTTTTTACAAACTTTTACTAAATACAGGATATTTTGAAAACCCTTTGATGTAGGAACATCATATATGGTCCAGTGGTAGTACTAATCGAGTGCTACCTGACGGACGTAAGTTCGTGTGACCTTGACTTCAATACCTGTCCATACCTCATCCAAGATGGCCGCCAGCGGGGAACATAGTTTTAACATTGGACCCTATGGGTAAACACATTCAAAGATCTTCTTCTCAGAAGCTGCCAGTCAATTATAACCAAACTTAGTCACAATGGTCCTTAGATGTTCTCTCCAAAAAAAATGTATCCGGCAAGTCCGTACCTAATCCAAGATGGCCACCAACGGGGAACATAGTTTTAACATTGGACGCTATGGGAAAGACATTCAAAGATCTTCTTCTCAGAAACTACAAGTCCAATTATAACCAAGCTTAGTCACGATGGTCTTTAGATGGTCCTTTCCAAAGAAGGTATCTGGCATGTCTGTATTTCATCCAAGATGGCCCCCAGCGGGAACATAGTTTTAACATTGGACCCTATGGAATATACATTCAAAGATCTTCTCAGAAACTACTAGTCCAATTAGAACCGAACTAAGCCACAATGGTCCTGAGGTGGTCCCATCCAAAAAATGTATCTGGCAGGTCCAAACCTCATCCAAGATGACCGCCAGCGGGGAACATAGTTTTAACATTGGACCCTATGGAAATCACATTCAAAGATCTTCTTCTCAGAAACTACCAGTCCAATTATAACCAAACCTAGTCACAATGCACATTGCTCCTTAGATGGTCCCTTCCAAAAAACGGTATCCGACAGGTCCGTACCTCATCCATGATGGCCGCCAGCGGGGAACATAGTGTAGCGCGCTAGGGTACTATTATTCCTAAGGCACTCTACTCAAGGAGGATCCTAATCCTCTTGTATTAAAACCAATATGTATGAAACTATATGAAACCTGATATATAACCCTTGATAGTGATCCCTATGTGCTGATAATACTAACATCAGTACTGGGCCGCAATAATGGACAGTATGTTAGTTTCCATATTTTATTTTCATTCAACCAGATATGAATTTCCATTCAATTTCACCAATATTACAAAAATTAGTGTAAAAAATGTAACCCTGGTCCAGTCCACTATGTAGTAATTTCTTTGATTTCAAATAATCATTACAAAATTATTTCAAACAATCACTTGATAAAATTGGAAACTATTTCAATAATATTTAACTTTGACAATAAAAAAATTAACTCTTAATTACAGTTCTGGAAATGCTAATCGGTCCTTCTACGATAAGTATATCCCCTTGAATTCTTTCAACTTTATATTCAAGAATTTAAAACAAAATCCAAATTTCTCCTATTAAATAGGTAAATTCCAATCTTAGATACAATTGCAAAAATTGAACTTTACTTTAAAATTATTAAAGGGCAAATCTATCTTCGATTTTAGAGTTATCTCCCCTCAATAATCTCATCCACACAGATTATTACATTGAGTTTAAATTGTCTCTAATAATAAACAATAATGTGCAGTACTTAATCTCATCCACAGAGATTAATACAACATATTACAAGTTATCTCCCCTGTATTCAAAACATTCAATCCCTACAACAGATTGCTGCTTAAAATCTTATTGATTATCTCCGCTCAATTGACAAACTTTGACAACTAGAATGGCTTAATCTTGTCCACAGAGATTACTAATAAAAAAAAACTATTTTACCAATTTACCTCTCCTTAAGGTAACAATTTGTACAAGTAGGAGCTTCAACAAATGAAAACGCACAATGCCTCCCACAGAGTATGAAGAAAAAGGCTTCAGTATTCAGCTAATCGGTCATGAAAAAAAAATACAATACTAGTGATTTGAATTGATATCCTCTGTCAGAACAGAAAATAAGAACAACTTTCGTGAAAAGTTTTATATCCCAACGTTATGGAATATATATGTTATTGATATTCCAGACCAACAGGAATATCTATTATACTAAGTTTAGGATATTCCAATCCAACATGGAATATGTATTTACATGCTTTCTTTTAAACTTTATTAAAGAAATTTACAAATTTAGTTATTCGGTTTATTTCCTATTGTTCCTAACTATTTCAGTTGAAGTGTTTAATATTCCAAGCCTCCTGGAATATTTGTTTTTACAATTAATGATATTCCAAACCCTAGGGAATATCAGTTATTTATTGTTAATATGATATTCCTATCCTTCAGGAATATTTGTTAAATTAATTTTATGATATTCCTAGCCCTAAGGAATATCTATTTTTTACCTTTAATGTATTCCAATCCAATATGGAATAACTATTTTAAATTTTATGATATTCCAAGCCCTATGGAATATCTACTTTTTAAAGGTTCTCAGCCTCAGAGAACACTATCCTACTGCCAAATCTATGAAATTTTACAAAGTTTAAGGAAGTGAATAGTTATTTATTCCATTTCAAATTTATTTAATTTTCTTTAAGTTATTTAATCTCAAATATAAATACTGATTAGACCTAACAATTTACAGAAAAATCAACTTGAACAGGAAAATATTCATATTGAACATTTCAATACTTAAACTAACCAAACATTTGAACATTAAATTTCAGAGCTCAAAGAAACAATCGACTTGGAATTTAAATTAAATTAAGTTTCTAAACAAGATGCCAAATTATAATTGACTAGCAATTTAACAAAATCCTAGAGACCAGCTCTGGAGTTCTGCAAAAAGTTTTAAAATTACATTTTTGAATTTACTTTGTTTTTACTTTTAACAAAATTTTAAAATTACTATTAAGAATTAGCTGTTTAAAGAATTTTAAGCCAAAAATTCAAGCTTTTTAGAAAAATCCAAAATACTGACTGTCTCAAGCGTTGCAAAAACTGACGTAGCGTAAAACGTTGGAGAGTCCCACAAACGGTGGGACCTATCCCATAAAATTGTGTAGTCACCTTGGTTTTTGCACAGATTATGATTAATTCTTTTATGGAAATATAAAAATCATCAGTAATCAATAAAATATTTCGAACTAAAAATTACAATTCATTTAATTATTAAGTTATTTTAAAAAGTAATGTATAAAAGTTTGTGCCATCTATAAATAGTTAAGGCAGAGACATTTAAATACGTGTGTGTTTTATATGTCTCTGGTTAAACCGGAAGTAATAAAATGTAAACACAACTGATCGAATGGGGCTACCAATTTCCCTTTTGAGCTCCAGCTAAGAAACTAACAATTTACTAATAACCTGTCAGAGAGAATAATAAATGTAAACTAGAAACACTTTTCAAGTAACACATGTTCAAGTAAAAGCGTCAACCACGTATGACCGTAAATTTGCATAAATGTCACAGTGTATTCCCTGTAGAATAAAATAACTGTAGACCAAATATACAGTAATTATGTTGCAAAACAATATATAACCATTGTATTGGACTGACCAGAGTCATAAATAATGGCTACACTATAACATAAACTTTATCACTGCAAAATATTACTATTTCCAATTATTTCATAAGTGCTAAAATGAATGAATTCAGATAAAATAACCCATAAGAAATTACTTGACTAAATGACTGTTTTGACAGTATTTGAAAAAAAATATATATATATACTTGTCTTAAAATCATAATTAATTCAACCATTAAACTTCAAATTACTTTAGAATTTATAAATTGACAACTCTTTAACTAGCAACTGTGATAATTTAATAAAAAAAAATATTAGTAAACTATTATCTTTATGTTTTGAAACATCAGAAGAATCTAATAATAAAAAAATGATACACCCCCTACAAATTCCTTACAATAGTTTTAACATTGGGCCGTATGGAAAAGACATTCAATGATCTTCTTCTCAGAAACTACCAGTCCAGTTATAACTTAACTTAGACACAATGGTCCTAAGATGATCCCTTCGAAAAAAGGTATCCGACAGGTCCGTACCTAATCCAAGATGGCCGCCATCGGGGAACATAGTATTAACATTTGACCCTATGGGAACTACATTCAAAGATCTTCTTCTAAAAAAACTACCAGTCCATTTATAGACAAACTTAGTCATAATGGTCCTTAGATAGTCCCTTCCAAAAAAGGTATCCGGTAAGTCCGTACCTAATCCAAGATGGCCGCCAACGGGGAACATAGTTTTAACATTGGACCCTATTGAAAAGACATTCAAAGATCTTCTTCTCAGAAACTACCAGTCTAATTATAACCAAACTTAGTCACAATGGTCCCTAAATGGTCCTTCCCAAAAAAGGAGCTAGGTATGAGATAACCATCTTTTTAATCATCATCTCTGAAACTAATCAAGCAAATTTAACTATATGTATAGAAGGTCCTTTGCAATTTTTTTTTCAATATAATCAGACAAAAAAAACGTGGATGCTGATGGAGAAAAAAGCTAAACATTTGACCCCATTAGTAAAAAACATCCTTTTTGGTCATGCATGGCATACCGGTAGAAACATTTTGTCAGGTGAGCGATATAGGCTCAGTCTCTGAGCCTCTGGTTTGTCATACTTTTAGAAGCAATCATGCATGACAGCCACCTGATATTTGGTATGATGCTTCAATATGTGATCCTATACTGTGCCTTCCTTATTAGGTCACATTGAATTGCTACTTCCTGTTTACTGACTTTGTGTGTTTTTACTCTTCATGAATTTTTCTTGGAAAGAAACTTGATGTTATACCGCCACTAGTGAGTGGGGGTATATTGGAATACCATTGTCTATCCGTCCTTCCGTCCGTCCGAAGTTTCCTCGCTTTTTTCTCATCTACTGCTTTTCCGATTTATTGACTTTATTTATAGGGGCGTTTCATAAACCTTGTATAGGTTTTTATTTTGACTGACATGTGCCTTTTATGTCACATTATAAAAGAATAATATTAGTCTATCAGCCAGACCCCGAAAAAAATTATTTTGCTGGATACCCCTGTAGACCGATATTTTTTTGCACGAAATAGAAGGGCAATGTATGAACTTACTTTTTTTAAATGTTGTACTCTGAAAAAATATGCGGAAAATAGTACAACAGGGGCCAGTTTAGGGGCACCCTAAACTATCCAGACAACCAAGGACAAATTTAACCTAATGCTTACAGACATCATGGAATTACAAATGTATTTGAGTCTATTTATACTTTATGTGCGTAGTAGTATATGAGTACAGTTCAGGTCGGATTTGACGTGGTGGATGCGGTGGATCACCGGAAGTGACGTAGACCGGAAATGACGTCACCGGAAGTCACGTGACCGGAAGCGGAAGTCACGTTACCAGAACACGAAGTGTTTTTACTGCGCATGCGCAACCGGAAGTAGCCCTATTTGAAGCCCTAGTCGGGCCTATAGACCGGAAATGACGTGTTGGAACAACACGTGACTCCGCAGGGGTGTGGTTTCACCTAAGCCCATGACGCATGCGCGACCGGAAGTAGGTGTGTATCTACTGTAAGTAGCCATATTGACCGGAAATGCCGTGTTGAAAGAGTGCAAGACCCCGCAGGGGTGTTGTATGACCTTACTATTATGTACATGTGGGACCGGAAATGGGCGTAGCCCTATATGTAAACCGGAAGTTTGTGTGTATCTACTGTAAGTAGCCATGTTGATAGGAAATGATGTGTTGGAACAACAAGTGACCTCGCAGGGGTGTTGTATAACCTTAGTCCATAACGCATGCGTGACCGGAAGTGGGCGTAGCCCCATATATAAACCGGAAGTAGGTTTGTATCTACTGTAAGTAGCCATGTTAACCGGAAATGACGTGTTGGAACAACACGTGACCCCGTAGGGGTGTTGTATGACCTTACTACAGTGTACATGCGCGACTGGAAGTGGGCGTAGCCCATATGTAAACCGGAAGTAGGTATTTTATCTACTGTAAATAGGCATGTTGATAGGAAATGACGTGTTGGAACAACACGTGACCCCGCAGGGGTGTTGTGTGACCTTATGTACATGCGCGACCAGAAGTGGGGCGTAGCCCCAGGTATAGACCGGAAATCGGGTATGTTCCGAAGTTGGAACGTCTCGGGCGTGGTCTTTCGGATGTTTTTATATGTTTTTACCCCTTTTTCAATGTTATTCATGGTATATTGTTCCTTTTTCTTTCATTTTCTCCATAATCCCACCCTTTTCTATTGTTGTCATACCTTTTCAACCCGTTTTTCAATGGTATTCTTGGTATTTTTTTTCCCTTTTTAGTTATTTCTCCCTTGTCTCACCCTTTTTATAGTTGTTTTACCTTTTCAAACCCTTTTTCAATGTTGTTCTCTGTAATTTCGTCCTTTTTCATCCAATTTCTAGACTAATATCCAGGCGTGGTCAGTCAGCAGTTACCGTTTTATTTCTGAGGGTGTCTTCTATCACGTCCGCGTTCGTCGAGGGAGGTAATTTTGTGGTTATTGATCTGTGGGTGTCTTCTATCACGGCCGCGTTCGTCAAAGGGACATAACTCTTGCTAATTATTTCCCGCGCTTTTTTATCTGATATAATAGCATTTCACCTTTTTTTTTCAGTATTGTTCTTTGTAATTTCTCCCTTCTCATCCAATGTTTAGACTAAAGTCCTCTTGTGTAGCCTATTGTATGTGTTATTTTATTATTTTCCACTTTATTTTATAATTATCTTTCCTTTTCATCCAATCCTTAGAGGTATTTCCCTTTTTCCCGCCAAATTCCTATAGTGTCGTCTGCTATTGCCATTTTGTTTCCCATTATATTACATAATTATCTCCCTTTTTCATTCAATTCTTAAAGTGATTTCCTCTTCCCTACCAAATTTTCATAATAATGTTGTCTGCTATTGGTTTTTTATTATTGTTTCCTATTTGATTTCATAATTATTTCCCCTTTTCGTCCAATTCTTATAGTTATTTCCCCTTATCTGCCTAATATCTATACTGTCGCCCGATATTTTTAGATTTCCCGCCATTTGTCATCCGATCCTTAGAGGTATTTCCCCTTTGTCGCCATAATTCTATAGTGTCGTCTACTATTTTTAGCTTTCCCGCCATTTTTCATCCAATTCGTAAAATTTTCCCCTTTTTCCACATTATTTCATAACCAACTTCCTTTCTCTAACAACTAACCCTAACCTAAGTTGCTATAACAACTATATTCATTTATTTTTATATTTGAATGTAAATGTAAGACGACTTCGGATTGGTTAATTTTCCTGCGTTCTGATTGGTCAATCTTTTGTAAATGGTGATTTCTGATCTGTTGAAATCGCTGCAATTTGATTCTGTATACTTTCAATCCTCTTTTCCTAATTCTTCTATCAGTTGATGATGAGCTGCCCATATCTCTGTTGCTTGATCTTTGTATTCAGCACAATAGCTTTGAGTGTCAACGAGATATCGGCCCTTAACAGCCCTAAGTCGGCCCTAATTTGAAATAGTTCTACTATAGGCATATTATATATGGAATCGAGGTAAATGTATAGTTCTAATGTGATTAGTCAAGGTAGTTAAGGCCTAAAATTACTGTTATAGAGATATCGGCACCTTAAGATTTGAGATCGGCCCAAAGTCGGCCCTAGATCGGCCCTGCCCTTAGTAATAATACTATAGGCATATCATATATGGATTTGATGTATCTTTAGGCTTCTAAAGCGATTAATCAAGGTATCTTAGACTTAGAACGTACTGTAATAGAGATATCGGCCCTTACAAATCAAAGATCGGCCTCTAGTCGGCCTTAATTCGGCCCTAGATCAGTCTTAATTCGAACTACGGATATTATAGTCATGTGATATATCAATTCGGGGTATGTGTAGGCTTTTCAATCGGTTGGTCACATTGTCAAGTTGATATCTGTTACCTTTAAGCAGTCTCGTTTAGTACGAGATTTTACGTGATTTCATTTTATCTTGATGTTTTCGACGTACAAGTTCGTATTTTGTTGCGTTTGTCACAAACAATTGATGTTGCATATCATTTTTGATTATATTAATACCGTTTAGTTTTACTATTTTGTTGTAATTGTATTAAGTTTTATTGTATTTCCATGAATGTATCGCAGTTTTGTTGTCTTTATCGGCCTTTTTACGGGTTTTTGCTGCTGCTGCTGCTGCTGCTGCTGCTGTGTCATATGCCAGGCAGAATTGCTGCTGCTGCTGCTGCTGCTGAGTCATATACCAGGTAGAATGGCTTCTGCTGCTGCTGCTAGCTTAGAAAGGAAAAAAATGCAATACACTGATACTCTTTACCATAATCTAACCCTAAACTCTAACTCTAAACCTCACCCTATCTATAATCTAACCCTTACCATAACAACAGTACTAACCCGAACCCTTACCCTAACCATAGTAGTAGTAATAAACAGTGTTCTGTCTCCAGCATTAGAGAAATTCATTATTATTTCTGAGCGTTACCGTGTATTTCTCTTATGTTGGGGACAGAACACTGTTTATTACTACTACTATGGTTAGGGTAAGGGTTAGGGTTAGTACTGTTGTTATGGTAAGGGTTAGATTATAGATAGGGTGAGGTTTAGAGTTAGTGCAAGGGTTAGTGGTAGGGTTAGATTGGATATAGTGTTAGGATTAATTTATGGTTAGGGTTCGATTATAGTTAGGGTTAGGGTTAGGGATATTGTGATAAGGGTTAGGGAATATATGGTTAAGGTCAGATTATAGATAGGGTTAGATTGTTATTAGGGTTAGGGTGAGATTATGGTTAGGTTAGATTATAGGTAGGATTAGGGTTACATTATAGATAGGGTTACGTTTAATTATGGTTAGGGTTAGATTATGGTAAAGAGTATCAGTGTATTGCATTTTTTTTCCTTTCTAAGCTAGCAGCAGCAGCAGCAGCAGCCATTCTACCTGGTATATGACTCAGCAGCAGCAGCAGCAGCAGCAATTCTGCCTGGCATATGACACAGCAGCAGCAGCAGCAGCAAAAACCCGTAAAAAGGCCGATAAAGACAACAAAACTGCGATACATTCATGGAAATACAATAAAACTTAATACAATTACAACAAAATAGTAAAACTAAACGGTATTAATATAATCAAAAATGATATGCAACATCAATTGTTTGTGACAAACGCAACAAAATACGAACTTGTACGTTGAAAACATTAAGATAAAATGAAATCACGTAAAATCTCGTACTGAACGAGACTGCTTAAAGGTAACAGATATCAACTTGATAATGTGAACAACCGATTGAAAAGCCTACATATACCCCGAATTGATATATCACGTAACTATTATATCAATAGTTCGAATTAAGACTGATCTAGGGCCAAATTAAGGCCGACTAGAGGCCGATCTTTGATTTGTAAGGGCCGATATCTCTATTACAGTACGTTCTAAGTCTAAGATACCTTGATTAATCGCTTTAGAAGCCTAAAGATACATCAAATCCATATATGACATGCCTATAGTATTAATACTAAGGGTCAGGGCCGATCTATGGCCGACTTTGGGCCGATCTCAAATCTTAAGGTGCCGATATCTCTATAACAGTAATTTTAGGCCTTAACTACCTTGACTAATCACATTAGAACTATACATTTACCTCGATTCCATATATAATATGCCTATAGTAGAACAATTTCAAATTAGGGCCGACTTAGCGCTGTTAAGGGCCGTTAAGGGCCGATATCTCGTTGACACTCAAAGCTATTGTGCTGAATACAAAGATCAAGCAACAGAGATATGGGCAGCTCATCATCAGCTGATAGAAGAATTAGGAAAAGTGGATTGAAAGTGTACAGAATCAAATTGCAGCGATTTCAACAGATCAGAAATCGCCATTTACAAAAGATTGACCAATCAGAACGCAGGAAAATTAACCAATCCGAAGTCGTCTTACAAATATTAACTGACTAATTACAGCTATGGAGACAATATACATAGAATATAAAAGGTGTACAAGAACAGACTGAAGCCAATAAAGACAGAATTGGTGTAAATATTGTTGACGGAGATTTATTGAAAGCAGAAAATGTAGATGTTATTGTTCCTCAAGTGAACTGTCTTTGCATCAAGGCACATGGATTATCACGACAGATAGCTGAAAAATTTCCATGGGGTGATATATATTCTACAGGTAGAGGAGAATGGACAATCAAAGAAGACAGGGGAATTCCAGGAACGATAAAAGTATTGAGGTCACCTTCGCCCCTGCATCCAGATGTTGTATGCTTTTTAAGTCAATGGGAATATGGAACTGTGGACAAAGCTTGTCGGTATATCCTACCGTATGAAGATACAAACGAAAATAGACACCGTTGGTTTCGAAGTTGTTTGCAGTACTACAAATTATTGAAGTATGTTCAGTATCAACCGGTATCAAGTTTGTAATGTTTGAAGATGGAAAGCAGAGACTTGGAAAGATTATAGCTGTGTTTGAAGACAAAGAATCAGAACTGCAACGGATGAAGGTAGCTACAGAACCCAATTAAGTGAATATGAAGACAGACATTTAAGTGACGGAAGAACCAGCACTGAAGACAGAAAACTTAAACTGACATTAATGTAAAGACAGAAAATTAGAATGTTACTGTTTTTTGTTTAAATGAAATTAAAAATGAAAACGTATTGTCAGGGTTTGCTATTATTATCCCAAATAAGAATAAAGTGATAAACCAACGACTACCACAGACTCTCATCCCGCCACCACCACCACCATAGACAATTATTTCATCACCACCACCATAGACTATTATCTCACCACAACCACCACCACCACCAGAAAAGCCAATCACCACCACCATCAGAAAAGCCAATCACCAACACAGACTATTATCCCACCACCACCACCATAGACTATGATCCCTACACCACCACCACCACCACCACCATCTAGATATCCTCACCACCACCACCACCACCCAGATACCTTTAAATCACCACCACCAGCAGACATATCCAAGTAATGACGAGAAGCAGCATAAAAAAAAAAATAGAGACAATGATAATTTTAGAAAAAAAAATGAAAGCTAAAGGTTAGGTAATCATTATAAGTTATAACGTTAGCATCATTTGGATCATTTTATCACTGGGTTTAGTATACATCATTAAGGTAAGGGTTATTATTTGGGCGAAGGTTTACATATTTCATTTCAGTTTAGAATTGCACAGTGACACATACATCAGTTCATTAAATATATCAGTTGGGCTAGGGTTGGGTTATATACATGAAAGAGGTATTGTTGAAAATTACATTAAAGTTAGGGTTCGTTAAGGTCATAGCTTAGGATTATAGTTAGAGTACCAAAGTGTAGGACTTTAGGGTTGAGGCTATGGTTATTGTAAGGGTTAGGAAAACATACATTCTTTTGTGTAAGATGAAATACGCTATTTGGGGTATGGTTAGGATAATTCATATCAATTAGGTTATATTTGGAATTATAATATAAGTATAATTTAGGGTAGTAAGATTGAAGTTGTAGCGTTAGTATATTGATATTGTTAAAGTCGGGTTTATGTATGGTTGGTTGAGGAGTTGGTTGAATTAGGGTAAAAGTTAGGGAAAGGTAAGAAGGCTTGGCTTAAGGTTAGAGTTGGGTTTGGATTAGTTGAGGTTGATTCGTTATAAAATTAAGGGCTTTGGTTACACAATCAGTTTAATGGATAAGTATGACTTAGATCACTTTGATTAGAATCACATATATCTTTAGGATTAATGATTGGATTATATTCATCATTTGGGTTAAGGTTAGGCAGGGGTAACGTTCATAATAAAGGTTTAAGGTTTAGGATCTTTCCTGTTAGAATTATACATCATAACGTTATGTTTAAAATATCATGCATCATTACGGTTGGATTTAAGATTCAGGGTTATGTCTATGAATTGGGTTAGTAAGATAAAGGTAGGGGTCGGAATAAGGGCTAGGATCAGGGCAAAATTGGTTTAGGGCTTAGATATATATAAGTGTTGGAGATTGTGCTAGTATTAGGGTTAAAGTTAAATTAGTGTTAGGTTAAGATTTAGAGTAAGTAAGGGTTAGTGAGGGTAGAGTTAATGTTGAAATGAGGTTAGGGTTAAGGTTATGGTTATAGCTTAGGAATAGTTCAAGGGTTAGAGGTGAGGTTGTGTTAGTATTAAATTATTATTAATACTTAGGTTAGGGTTTAGGGATAGATTAAGTATTGGTAAGTAATGTTAGATATCGTTATGTATTATGATTAGGATTAGTAAATAGGATGGTTCGGAATTATTGTTGGTTAGGATAAGGGCTTAGGTTAGGATAAGGGCTTACAGCTCAAATTTTAGATAAAGGTGATTAAGGTAAGGTTAAATGTTAGTGATAGGGAAAGCTTAAGATTAAATTGTGGTAAGGGTTAGGTTAGGGTTAAGATTGGTTTAGTGCTAGTATAAGGTAACGGTTAGGACTTAGGATTAAAGTTACGTTAGTGTTATGTTGAGAATTAGAGTAAGCAAGGGTTAGTAAGAATAAGTAAGAGTTAGTGTAAGGGTTATGTTAAGATTAAAAGAATAGGCTTAAAATTGGTTTACTATTTAGGAATAGGTTGTGTTAAGGTTATGTTAAGCTTGACATAGGGTTAGGGTAAGGCTAGGCTTAACATTGGTTTACAATTTAGGAATATATTGTTTTATTATTAGGTTAGTTAGATTTAGGGTTATGATTTAGAATTCGAGTGTATATTGGTAGAATAATTAGGTTTGGCTAGGACTAAGGGTTCGATTTAAGTAGGTATTGGGTATTGGATTAGAGTAAGAAAGGGTCAGTAAGGGTTATGTTACGGTTGAAATGAGGTTGTGTAATTATTAGGTTATGGTTAGAATATAATGTTAGAGCTCGTGTCTAAGATAAGGGCTCACTGTTAGTAAGTGGGTGATTAGCTTAAAGGTAAGGATTAAGAGTTAGTAAAAGGGTTAAGTTTAAAAAGTTAGTAAAAGGGTGAAGTTCGAGGTTGTTACAGAGCTTAAGAATAGTTTAGGATTCGACGTTGTGTTAGTATTAAGTTATGGCTAGATTATTATGATAGTGTTTATGTCTAGGTTAAGGGCTAAGTGTTGGTGTCAGTGTGGATAAATTAAAGGTTAATGTTAAGATACTAGTAATAGGGTTAGGTTTCTGTAAGGTAAGAGTTATGGTGTAATTTAAGTGATAGGGTCTAAGGTTATCATTAAGGGTTTGAAGTCAGGGTAAGGGTGAAACTTAGTAAAGTTAGGTTAAGGTAATCGATATTTTGAATGAAAAAAAAAATAGTATGACATTCAAAAATAGAAAAAAAAAGAAAAATAACTGTAATAGTTAGAAATAAATAACAGAATAACATTCAAATATAAAAATAAATGAATATAGAGTTGTTATAGCAACTTAGGTTAGGGTTAGTTGTTAGAGAAAGGAAGTTGGTTATGAAATAATGTGGAAAAAGGGGAAAATTTTACGAATTGGATGAAAAATGGTGGGAAAGCTAAAAATAGCAGACGACACTATAGAATTATGGCGACAAAGGGGAAATACCTCTAAGGATCGGATGACAAATGGCGGGAAATCTAAAAATATCGGGCGACAGTATAAATATTAGGCAGGTAAGGGGAAATAACTATAAGAATTGGACGAAAAGGGGAAATAATTATGAAATCAAATAGGAAACAATAATAAAAAACCAATAGCAGACAACATTATTATGAAAATTTGGTAGGGAAGAGGAAATCACTTTAAGAATTGAATGAAAAAGGGAGATAATTATGTAATATAATGGGAAACAAAATGGCAATAGCAGACGACACTATAGGAATTTGGCGGGAAAAAGGGAAATACCTCTAAGGATTGGATGAAAAGGAAAGATAATTATAAAATAAAGTGGAAAATAATAAAATAACACATACAATAGGCTACACAAGAGGACTTTAGTCTAAACATTGGATGAGAAGGGAGAAATTACAAAGAACAATACTGAAAAAAAGGTGAAATGCTATTACATCAGATAAAAAAGTGCAGGAAATAAGTAGCAAGAGTTATGTCCCTTTGACGAACGCGGCCGTGATAGAAGACACCCACAGATCAACAACCACAAAATTACCTCCCTCGACGAACGCGGACGTGATAGAAGACACCCTCAGAAATACAATGGTAACTGCTGACTGACCACGCCTGGATATTAGTCTAGAAATTGGATGAAAAAGGACGAAATTACAGAGAACAACATTGAAAAAGGGGTTGAAAAGGTAAAACAACAATAACATGGTGAGACAAGGGAGAAATAACTAAAAGGGGGAAAAAAATACCATGAATACCATTGAAAAAGGGGTTGAAAAGGTATAACAACAATAGAAAAGGGTGGGATTATGGAGAAAATGAAAGAAAAAGGAACAATTTACCATGAATAACATTGAAAAAGGGGTAAAAACATGTAAAAACATCCGAAAGACCACGCCCGATACGTTCCAACTTCGGAACATACCTGATTTCCGGTCTATACCTGGGGCTACGCCCCACTTCCGGTCGCGCATGTACATAATAGTAAGGTCACACAACACCCCTGCGGGGTCACGTGTTGTTCCAACACGTCATTTCCTATCAACATGCCTACTTACAGTAGATAAAATACCTACTTCCGGTTTACATGTGGGCTACGCCCACTTCCGGTCGCGCATGTACACTGTAGTAAGGTCATACAACTCCCCTACGGGGTCACGTGTTGTTCCAACACGTCATTTCCGGTTAACATGGCTACTTACAGTTGATACAAACCTACTTCCGGTTTATATATGGGGCTACGCCCACTTCCGGTCACGCATGCGTTATGGACTAAGGTCATAAAACACCCCTGCGAGGTCACTTGTTGTTCCAACACATCATTTCCTATCAACATGGCTACTTACAGTAGATACACACCAACTTCCGGTTTACATATGGGGCTACGCCTATTTCCGGTCCCGCATGTACATAATAGTAAGGTCATACAACACCCCTGCGGGGTCTTGCACTCTTTCAACACGGCATTTCCGGTCAATATGGCTACTTACAGTAGATACACACCTACTTCCGGTCGCGCATGCGTCATGGGCTTAGGTGAAATCACACCCCTGCGGGGTCACGTGTTGTTTCAGCACGTCATTTCCGGTCAATAGGCCCGACTAGGGCTTCAAATAGGGCTACTTCTGGTTGCGCATGCGCACTAAAAACACTTCGTGTTCTGGTCACTTGACTTCCGCTTCCGGTCACGTGACTTCCGGTGACGTCATTTCCGGTCTACGCCACTTCCGGTGACGTCACTTCCGGTGATCCACCGCATCCAGCACGTCAAATCCGACCTGAACTGTACTCATATACTACTACTTGCGTAAGCCTAATAATTCATCTATTTTTGAATTAAGGGAGACAACTCGTTCTTTCAATATTGATTTGAATGCTTGAGCTCACGTAAAGTTACTTGAAACAAGTGTAGGCCTTCAATATGTTGTAGCTGACTTTTCGTATATCAATTTAATTTTGACTAAAAAATTTCCATGTCACAATATAAAAGGATATCAGAGGAGGGAAGGTGTCGGATATACTGATCATATAAAAAAACGCACTACTAAACATGTATTTCCATGCAACCCAAAATCTAAAAGCAAGTATCTCTTCAAATACTTGTCAGAACATGTTAATTTTTTACATGCTGATGTTTCTGTATTCATGTAAACAAAATTCTAAAAAAAAATGGAATATTTTTTAACACTCGAATTCATTTTCTCAAAAAATCATATTTTCACCAAAAAATGAAAAAAATGACTAAAAACAATCAAAATTTCAACCCATGCTGCTCTTTCCGTTGAAACAAAAACGGGATTAACTATTTTGGTAACTGTAAAATAAACTTTTCAACTGGATCGTTATACGGAGACCATTTCTGTGACTTTTGTCTTCATACACTTTCCTTACAAATTGCTGTTGCTCCATTGTCAACTTTGTTTTTACGAATACCGGATTGTTTGTTCTCGACTTTCGGAATTTTATGATAGTAAATGAGATATTCATTAAGTTTTCATTGAATATTTCAGAAGCTGGATGGCATGAAACAAGTGGTGTGTTTCTTCTGATGTTCAGTATATTCGGCTCCAGGCCTTATGACTGTATTCCCTGATATTTCTTTATCTTTTCCTCTTTGCGTTGTCTATCTTTTTTCATGATATTTTTTTGAACTGAATTGCTTTGATAAGTTTTTTTCTAAAGCTGAGAGTGCCTTTAACCATGCATGACCAAAATGCTGAACCACTTATGCCATCACTGATGCACCAGATTTTTATGATATGGGATGGGGGCTCATTGTTATTATGTTGCATGAAGATTACCAGCATGAAGACAACAAAGCTTTGGCATTTATTGCTGTGATGCTCATTATGCCAGTTTTACCACAGGTTCCCAATTAGAGATAATACGTTAGCAGTCTTATATTTTCTCTATCCCGATGGAGCAGAATTTTTTTAAAGTAAATTAAATTCTGAAAGAATGTTTAAACTTCTGTAGTTATGCCACATTTTATGTTATTTCCTTGCTAAATTCTATTTATCTAAATATTTTCTTTAATTGGAGTGTCAGTTAATTTACTGACAACTAGAAATACTAGTAGTCTCAGCTACACACTGAAAAATTATTCAAATTCAAGACAGAAACTGCACAAATACATCATATATACAGGGGAACATTTCCAGAAATTTTGTTTCTGTAGTATTTATAGAGACATTGCGCCACTATTAACCTATAGGCTTCTATGTAAAAACAAAAGAAAGAGCTTACGGTTAAGCTCAAGCAGGCTAGTTTTTAAATGAAATAATTTGGCACTCTTAAAACAAAAGAAAATAAATATGTTAGTTCATAAATATTGTTTGTTTTGTCCATTTATTTATGAGTTTTCGAGAAGTGTGTACGAGTCAAGTACTTGTCGCAATCCCTGTTATCCTGTTATCCAGAGAAAGAGAGCCGACGAAACTCCGCTTCAATGTTTAATCAAAACAGATAATGAGCATGACAAGGTTGCAATTAAAAACAATCAACATGCATTTGTTTGAGAAACAAATGTTCATGCTACCGTAGCCAACCTCAGAACAGGATTGGTGGTACACATTTATACCTTTGCGTTCTGAAACTTATACCTTTTAAGCAATCTTCCAAATTAATTTCTGTGAGTTCGTTTCACAAACTTAGTTTTTGATTTGTTTTTTTTTTTATTTTGTTTGTTTGTTTG
>MJUU01071838.1:8647-66866 GCA_002080025.1 Modiolus philippinarum
CATAATAAAAATTGTCTTTGAAATACGTAATAAAATATATGATGACCCTATAACGTCCCGGTCGTGGACGAATCTGCTGGTGGATGAAAAGCTGTCACAGAAACACTAGCGCCATCTGTTGTCATAATTCAATCATACGCGTTTTTTCCGCCACGTTTATTTTAAGCACATAAAAACAAAAATACAAAGACAAAAGTTAAAAGATAAAATATAAAAGTTAAAGAATGATGCACAATGAATACTTACTTTGAACATTTCTCTTTCAAATTATTAAACATGAAATTTTTCGAAATTAACACGGTAGATATAATGTCGTGAAAGAAGAATTTAGAACTTAACGAACAAAGCATAGAAATAGGAACATTTAAAGAAAGAACATAAAATATAACAAATTGAGTTTTAGAAACAATAATATAAAATATAAAAACTGCAGAAGTCGGGATGAAATAGGAACATTTAAAGAAAGAATATAAAATGTGATAAATTAATATCCTAGAATCTATAATATAAAATATAGAAAATGCAGAATTATGGATAAGGAAAGTGAAAACAATAAAAAGAGAAGATAAAATTTACAGCATATAATTTCTCTGGTGGCGGAAATACCCCTCCATAAGGCTTTGCCTGTTTTTATTATACATTTGTATACATTTTGCCATTGAAAAGTCGGGAAACTGTTCATTCGAAGTTGTTTACCTTGTGTGTGTTTTTTTTTTACATGAATAGAACACGATACAACAATAATCAGCCTGATGATATAGTGTTGGCCATTAATTGTTTTTAATGTAAAACAAGGGTAAGAAAATTTGATTTTCAATTAACAATGATAGGCTATAGGGAAACTGAATACGAGTCAAAGTCTCTAAAAATACACGGTAAACCAAGCTTTGAACAACGTTTTTATTGTTTTTTTCTATTTAAAAGAAAATTGAATGCCTTAAAATGACACGAACTTGGTCTAATCGCGGCATTCATTCTTAGTTATAATCAGTACCTCCACTTGACCTGTGTAGAGAGGACCAATTCGACATAAATAACTCTAGTGGTCGAGTACCAATTATCGCTGTGTACCAGTTATCATCAATTGTCACGTGCTTCGAATTCGCACGTGACTTTTGTTACACTACTATGTATAGAAGTGACAACAATATCCTAAAAATACATTCCTTGAAGATATTTATTTCAATCATTTAAAATTAAAAACAGTGAAATCAAAGACAAAATCACTTTGGAGCCCTTTAAAACGTAAATTGGTATTGGAGGGGGGGGGGGGGGGNACATGTAATTAACTAAAAATAGATTTTGTACTTTCAATCAACGACAGTAGAATACCACAGGAACAAAGGAGTGTAATTTACAATAATCGAAGTCAAAAGACATGGCCAAAACGAGGAAACAGAGGCCAAAACGAGGACACAGAAAAAAATGACGTTAACCTTAGAAAACAATGACGATAGACAGATACAAAGCGCAGGAATAGGAAACACAACATTAAAAAAAGGCATTCACAGTGTGAACTCCCGTGAAACTGAGAGCGAAATCAGGTGTTCCGGAAGGGTAAGAACTTGCATTGGGTGTCAGTTATATTTTCTGCCAGAAATAAATGCTTACTACCTCTTCAAATACTCAAATCTAAATAAATTGGGACTGTTAAGTTCTTATCTTTTCTTCTCATCATGAACAAAATAGAGCGAATTTGGCATTGATAAAAATCATGGTACTTTCAGTTTGAAAATTGCTAACCTTGCAACCTTATTCCCTTTTTGTTCATCTTTTTAGAGTACTTTAATGGATTAAAGTGAACATTTAACAATTTGATAAAAAATTTATTCATATTTTTATTGCAATACCTTGTACACACATCAACAACATTTGTCAAGAAAACCGTCAGTTTTTTAACTTAATTTATAATGGAACTGAAAATGATTGGTTAACGTATTACTTGGTAAACTTATACAATATATCACATTAAAAAATTAATCCGAGTTTAAGAAGATCAAATGCAAAATCACAGTGTGGAAATGGCGATAACTGGTACACGACCAGTAAATACAAAGGTAAGGCTCCACACTGTATCGCAGGTGATGTAGTGTTTATTAAAGAAACATTAAATGAAAAAGGAAGCATAACAATGGAGTTTCCGAAACATATTGAATCTGCAACTCCTGCTGCCGAACAAGATTTGCAGTATCATGAACCATCGGCAGTGAAATAGCGAAGGAACAAAGGAGAGTTATTTACAAAATTCGAAATCCAAAGACAAGACAAAAACGAGAACAAAGAAAGTAATGACACTACACAACCACAAGGCACAAGAATAAAAACAAAACACTGAAAACCAAGGAACTCATAGTGTGAACTCCCATGGAACTGAGGATGACATCAGGTGCTCCGGGAAGGTAAGCGTGTCTTGCTCTGTTAACACACTATAAGTGAATCAATCAAGGAAAATGTCAAAATCTGTAGTCAAATCCTGGAAGACGTGAATCTATAGCTAGCTGAATATATCCGCTTTCATTTCATATCTTTCAATGATGCTATGGTGACGGCCAAGAATTTCTTTAGGGATAAAATTAAGATAGGTTGAACAAATCTAAGACAAAGCAGCTTTTGTGACAGTGTTTTTTATCTTTTTTTAAAAATCACTGTACAAAATACATGCTCGGCATTGTCTGGCGAAATACATGTGAAATACACACCCCTTAGGCTGGTGAGGTAGGTATGATGCTGCTAAGAAATGGAAAATTCACAATAGGAAAATTAAAATTATCACTTTTGTCATACGGTTTAGATTTCAAACATCTATCTTCGTCAATATACAACAGAAGATCTAGGTACGAAGATGAAGTAGGTGTATCAGTTGTTTCTTTAATTTCAAGCTCATTGGGATAAATCTGATGTAAATATTCCTTAAATTTTGGATTATTTAGAGAATGAGCATCGCCTATGTAGCGGTAGCTGTAATTAAAGGAATGGGCTAAATATTTTTGTTTTCTTTGTCATGTTTGTGTACGCCCTTTTAAGAACGAACTTGGCCTCATCGTGTAAAAGGAAAAGGCCTGCTTGGAGTGGCGCACAGTTCCCATAGGAATTCCGAATTCGTCAAAAATATTGTCGATTAAAAATACTAACATTATGATTACGTCATTCTCACGAATCAGTGTCGTTCTTAACAAAAGATGTTTTGCCTTTCCTCACTACTAAAAAGGTGTATCTGCGTTGCAGAAACATTGATTAAATCTGAATCTCTATTTGTAAGGATTCTTATGAAGTTTTGGTACCCAGTAGATGTAAGGGAGTTACTTGTTTTCATTATCAACTCTGGATGCCAAAAGATGCTAAAACTGAAATGTGGGTTTTAACAATCTCGTCCCTTGATATTGAAGTAGGGGTATAAGTACAACACATGTAGGGTTTCCAGATGAAGTGTCGATGAATTAAGTTTTGATGTAAAAAAAAAACATCTTGGTTTACAAATCCAGTTTTTGTTCCGTTTTAATAAAGGGAGTATGAGCGTCAGATTTCAGAAGCATTCGATATCCTCGGGTTTTATCCATTTAAACAGGGTTATTTTTTTTCTGCACATGTTTCATATTTTCTTGGTCATAGGCCACTTTAAAATGCATAAAATAGACAATGTACAAAATTTTATATATTTCCAATTATGTTTTCATATATTTTAAGGCATATAAACAGGTAATGGAAATTGAAGGAAAACTCTGGAGGGAACTGTTTCCCGCCAACATTCTGATGTCTTATATCTAAAATTTTCTAATATGGTTTTCAAAATTTTTTGTTCGTTTTGTACTATTAGGAAAGTTCTTCAAAACAAAAGGTCATAATTTTAATCTAATTACAAACTTATTGAGGTCGTACTCATTTAAACACACCCTTTAATCCTACCTATGAATATTGGGTAATTGATATTTAATATTTAACAATTCAATCATTCGTCTGAAATTTCTTTTCAATTTAATCCAACGTTACTTTCAAGATATTCTTATCTATGGTAAGACTAGACTAATAACTCATTATGCTTACTTTTAATTGTAGTATGTGATAATATTAATCCGAGTCTATCTACGGTTTTTAGCTGTTTTTGTTGTTCCTGTGATAGAAAGATTTGGACACAGACTAGTCATAATGTTTGGAGGATTTCTGTATTTCCTTGGAATGTTGATGTCAGCATTCGTTTCCTCTTTTTCTTTTCTGCTAATCAACATGGGAATTCTAACAGGTAATTTACCTTTAATCAAATGATATCAAACTTACAGGCTCTTGAGAACCTCTTGTTTTTCAGGTTGCAAAAGTAATTGAAAAATATACGTTGGGCTTGGTTGGTCTCTTTTAAAACCTGATGTTTTGTTGGGATGAAGGGATATGGAGTAAATGCAAATGAGACAAAGTCTCTACAAATACATTGTAAAAATAAGCAATGGAATAACGCTTTTATTGTTGTTCTTCATCTTGAAGTCACCATGTTGTTTACATGTATCGATAAAGCCATTTAAGATATAACTTGGGCTTGGTTGGTCTCATTAAAAACCTAATGTTTGGTTGTTTACAGGTATCGACATTGCCATATTTCTATGTTTACAACTCACCATTTTCACAGTGCTCAAAATATCATAAAAAATCCAATAAACGGAAATATCCTACATAAGTTGGAATAATAAACAAAAGTCTTATTGCGCGTTCCCATGTACTTGAACGGCGATCGCCAAGTCTATGCGAGGTAGTCAGGTCATATAACGGAAAACCTGTAGACGTTTGTGAAAACGTCAAGCCCTGTGAAGTATACAGACCACTTCTATGTTTCTCGTGCAAGAACATATCCACTGCGAGATAGTTTTCCTGCCTCTACCCATTTCCCGCATGTTCAAAAGGCAATCAATACTCGCTGTTCTAGTTGTCCATTCCTTTATTTTTTCATCCCTGACTATTATCTTATTTGAATCGATTAATTTGACCGTTTCTATATTTTCTATTGAATAGCTCGACTCAATCTATATCTCCCAAGTATTGATGTCTAATTATCCTGCCCCTACCCCTTCTCCGACTTTTCATTGGTAGTTAAACTTTTTGCTTCAGTTATCTTCTCCTTCTGTATATCCTTCTTCTTTTACTGATGACTTTTTGAATTGATTAAGTTGTTCTCGTTCTGATATAGCTGAAAAATTGCTCACTGGAAGTAAAACACTAACTAAATTGATTTATCTATAAAAATAATAAATTAGAATAAAAGGCGGACAAAAATTATTGACAAAATATTGTAATGCCATATAAATATAAAGAAAAATGTGTTCATAGCGGCCGTCATTTTCATTTCTCAGTCATGCGTACAGAAAATATTACCACAAAAAAGTTTCTCTGTTTTGTATACGGGAAACATCTCGGAAACATTACTACTGGAAAAATGATACCAGTTAAAACTACAGAGGAGTCAGCAATGGATTCCTGTATGTTTTCAGCTTCCAACAGTATTTCACCAGGAAAGAGGCCTGGTACTTTAAAGAATGTTCCCTAACAGAACAATACATGATTGATAAGGGATTCGGGCAATATAAATAAAAAAAAACACACCGATGGTACGAATTCTAAGAGGGATAACCGATGACATTATGAAAATTCGTTTGTGGTAAATGCAATTATATGGAGTAAATGCGAAGGAGAAAAAGTCTCTATAAATATATGATAAAAAAAGCAAAGGAACAACGCTTTTATTGTTGCGGGCATTGATTTTCCATACCTTTTAGAGTATTATTCAATATTTATTTACAATATGTTGTTTTGAAATGTCCCAGTTTTGTTTTGAATCAAAATTTTGTCAGAATAATCTATTGAATATATAAATATCTTTCAGTGGTTTTTTGAAGCACAATATTATAAGAAAACAATTGGTAATGATATCCCAGTAAGAGGATGGAGTGTACATTAGTTTTAGTTACAAGTGGTGAAAATAAATTTTTTCAATTATACAAAAAGAAAAATTGAAATTTCTAACCAGTAAAAAAAAATAGCTACCACTCAGAATCTTCTAGAATGTGAAACGACTATCACAGTGATTCATTCTGGTTTGTCTCTTACTTTACAATTTAACCATGTGATTTGATTAGTTAGAGTTAAACAGTGAGCAATATTTCAACTATATCAGGACGAGAACAAGTTAATTATCGCAAAACAATTGTAAGTAAAGGAAAAAGAAAGGTGGAAGGCACAGCCGGGTCAACGAGTTTTGACTGCCACTGAAATAGGAGAAAATGGGTAGGGACAGGAAATTAAGCTTTTTATACGAGACCAAGTGACTCTAGTCTCTTTAGAAAAATATAGAAGGGGTTTTTAAATTGCATTGACCGTGGCGTTTCTCCACAAGGTAAGTAGACAATGGTTCTCGGCTTGCTTTTCCGTATAAAGACTACCCCTACCCGTATGTCTGAGCACTGGAAAACCGAAACAGGCGAAGGGTGATATCAATGAACGACATTTATACACATATATCATATTTATCATTTACCGTAATTTATATCAAGATTAATTAACTTTATTGAAAAGCACAATTTTACTCCATTGGGAGTTGATAGCAATACATATAATGACAGTGCAAAATAAGCAAATAAACAAGACTTTTCAAACATAGCAAATAAAATAAAGAATCATGCAGCTATAGAGTCCACTTTCCTCAGTATTAAAAACTTTTTAATAAATGGAGCAACAAACTGCAAATGATTCGGAGATGACATAATTTTTAAAAATTTATCTTGTTCGTTTTTTGTATCGGAAAGATTAACTATATTCAATTGTTTCGTATGTTCTTATACTTTGGACAATGGAAAAAGTAGTGAACCTCATCTTCGATGACTTTTGAATTGCACATTTGACATAATCGTTCATTTCTGTTTAATTTTTTATATCGACCCTTTTCTATTTCTAGAAAATGGTCACTAATCCTCATGTGCAAACTCTTACACAACTCGAGAAGATCATGGCTGTAAATGCAGTCTCGAACTGTGAACTTAAATGGAATTTCAGCAAACACAGAGTACATCAGCTGGAAATTCCATTTAATCCTAAATGGTGTCTAAAGTTCACAAAATTTGACATTGAAAAGAATTTAAAAAAATCCTTGGAAAAAACCTGGACAAGATCCTGAATTTCTCATCAGGAAAAAACCTGAAACCCTGATTTTAGCTTCTACATTTGTTATCCAATGTATCCAACCCTTAAAACAACAAAGTAAGCCGATCTACAATATCGATTTTAGCTATATACTTAAACAAACTTTCATTCTTTACAGGAATTGGATCTGCATTCTTAAGTGTGACAATGTTTGCCGCTATCGATACATATTTTGAGACGAAAAAGTCTATCGCATTGATCATTATGTCATGCGGTTCATCACTTTCAACTTCCGTATTCACCCCAGTTATTGAAATGTTGTTGAGAGAGTATAGCTTAAAAGGTGCACTTCTAATTTATTCGGCTATTGTCTTAAATATAATTCTGTGCGGAGCAATTATATTTAAAAAAGGAACAAAAGGTAAATAATATGTTATATTGCTGTTCTGTAGATCATTCTTTTCACACTAAAAGATACAAAAAAGAAAGCAACGTATCAAAAATTAAAAGTAGCATTGACAGAAACTTCTTTCTTGAATATAAAAAAGAACCTTAGATTACTAAATGTAATAAAAAACGAAACTATCAAGTGAATAACTATAACATATCTTGAATGGATTAATCAACAAACGAATAAATATATTATATATATTTTACGAAAGGATATGGAGTAAATGAACATGAGACCATAACACATATGTTAACTCCAACTGCAATAATTTTAATGAGCTGTATGGCCATTTCGGAAATTAATTCCTCATCAGCAGCACTAGAACCCAAACAAAGGAAATCCATAATTTCAAAAAATGTTTAAAATGCATAAAACCAAACAATCCAAATAATCAGTAAAATTAAATTAACATACATTGAACGGAAAAATCAACAAATGAATAACTATAAGAAACACTGAACGGATAAATCATCAAACGAATTACATATCTTGAATGAATCAATCAGCAAAAAACAACGGCAGTAAAATACCGCAGGAACAAGGGAAGTGAAGACCACAAAAATCGAAAAGAAATAGCAAAAACGGCAACAGAGAAAAACAAAGACAAAACAACGACGTGAGACAGCTACAATGCACGGAATAAAAAAGACGAAATTTAAAACTAAGGCACTCATAGTGTGAACTCCCATGAAAACCGGGATTGACATCACGTGCTCCAGAAGGGTATCCGAAATGATTAGCTATAATATATCTTGAACGGATAAGTCATCAAGTAAATAACAAACATATCCTGAACGAATAAATCAACAAACGAATAACTGTAACACACCCTGAACGAATTAATCGACAAACGAATAACTATAACATACCTTGAACGGATAAATCAGCAAGTGAATAACTAAAACATATCTTGAACGAATCAATAAACAAACAAATAACTATAACATATCTTGAACGGATAAATCAGCAAATGAATTACTATCACATATCTTGAACGGATGATTCAGCCAGTGAATAACTATGAAAAACCTTGCACGGATAAATCAACAAACAAACAAATATAACATATCTAGAACGAATGAATCAGCAAGTAAATAACTATAACATATCTTGTACGGATAATCAACAAATGAATAACTATAACAAACATTTGAACGGATAAATGAACAAACACATAACTATATTAACATACATTGAACGGAAAAATCAACAAATGAAGAACTATAAGAAACATTGAACGGATAAATCAGCAAACGATTAACAATAACATATTTTGAACGGATAAATCAACAAATGAATAACTATAACATATTTTGAACGTTTTTTTTCTCTTTTTTATGGGGGTCTATTTGTAAGTAATCTTCAATTTTAAACATAACTTTTAGCAGGGACGCTATAGTTTACAATAAACGTACAGAATTGTAAGTCTAGTCAATTCTAATATTAACATAATCACCAGACAGTCAAAACACCAAAACAGCATTAAAATGTGAATTATTGCCCTGAAAATTTTAAAACATCAATGCGTAACGCTTCATTTAAAATTGTAAAATGATCCTAGCGACAAATAAGAAAAAACATCCTTATGAATAGTGTATTAAAACTTTTTCTGTAAAATAAAAAAAAAACAAAACAAAAATTAAAAAAAAAAAAAACTATTTTGAAAATTATGATTTTGACTTTAATGTGCTTCAATGAAATAAATCTTGTAAACAAAAGATAAAACAAAAATGCAAGTGCTAGATATTTCATATTATAAGTATGCAGTAGCAGTCAATTTTTTAACGTGTAATTATGACTGTGAGAATAAAAACTGTTTTTAAACAAGAAATAACAGATAAAATTTTTAAAAACCTATACTTAAATATCTTAAAAATACCCGCGGAGCCAGCGATGTATCTTTCCTTGCATTGATTTTTGTCAGATTTTGGTACCCAAAAAGAGTTTGCAGTTCTTATATTCAAGGAGGATAAGAATGACCGGTGATTGGCAGGGATGGGGTCGATTACTTTTAAATGTAATTGAATACATTACAATTACTTTGCTTTTAAAATGTAATCAATTACATTACAATTACAGCATTTTTTATTTGTAATTGATTACAATACATTACTTTCCTCTGTTGTAATCATGATTACAAGTGATTACTTATGAATACATGTGTCTTTGAAAGATACCAGTGCCTGTTGAAACAGAGATCATTGCTTAAACATACATTTACGCTTTCCATACAAAGGTCATTTAATCAAATTTGCTGCCACAAGCTTAACTGAATTTTTTGTTCATCTTTCGATAAGTAGATCAAAATTGTTCTATTACAAATGCTTCATTCTAAGCATGTTATATTTAAAGTGTAATTTTTCAACTAATGCTAGATACTTGTGTTGGAAATTATGGAGAGGTATCAGTTTTTACAATAATATCGCTGTGGTCATAATATGTTAATTTTGATGAAATGATATTTTCTTTTCATGGTTGATACAACAGTATTTTCATTAAAGCTGGGTCTTTTCCGACTTGGAAATGATATATTACTCAGTGTTTCTCTATTAACAAAAAAAAACTTGGTTAAGAAATTGTTTTGAAATTATTGTTAAAATCTGTCAATTATTTATCCAGTATTTACACTAATTAGTTTTGACAATTTATTTTTTGTTTATTCAGCCATATTAGTTGTCATCTACATGTTTTTATTACAATTATTAGCTTGTCATTTTTTATGGCCCAGAGATATGTACATGATTTTCTTTAATTTAATTTATTAAACAAGATAAGCAATTATTGAAGGAAAACAAGTGAATTTTATTTCTTTAAAAGTTTGCAAATTAAGTTTTTGAAAGTAAATATTGTTATTATGTGCATCTCAGACCTTTACCAGTTTTTTCCCTTCATACTTAAAATGTTTTAAAACTTCAAGAAAAATGGAACTAAGGTTGAGTTCTGATTGATTTTCATATGAAACTCTTTTTGATATTTTTATTTTAAATTAGGTAAGAACTTATGTAGTTAAATAATTATTGTAATTTTAGACGTGTTAAGAATAAACTTGAGTATGTATACATGTTTGTATACATGTTTACATATCTTGTATATTTGATATATGTAACAATCACTGAGTAATTATAAAGTAATCAAAATGTAATCATGATTACTCATATTTTTCAGCTGTAATCGATTACATTACAATTACAAGTAATCTAAAAAGAGCTTGATTACAGATTACACATGATTACTGAAGAATTTGTAATCAATTACAGCTGATTACGATTAACGATTACGATTACCCCAAGCCTGGTGATTGGAAATAATCTGAATCTTGTCAAATGAAACTCTGTTATATGTAGCACCACCTGGTGAATTAAACTAAAGCTAAGCCCAACGCTAAAAAAATTGGCATCAATTCTCCTAGAAACTAAGCTTTTTTTACTTTCATGTTTTCAGACCAATAGTTTTGGATTTGGGTACATTGTATTCGTTTGGGAGTTACATTATATTAATTTGTGCAGACAAAAAATATGTAAAAGCAATTAGCACAACTATTAAATATGCCATATAGGCTAAAAATACACCATTCAAAGAATCCTATGGAACAACGGCAGTAGAATACCACAGGAACAAGGGAAGCAATAACCAGAAAATCGAAGTAAAAAAACCATGGCAAAAACGGCAACAAAGAAAAACACAGACAAAATAAGGACGTTAGACAGCTTCAATGCACGAAAATAAAAAGAAAACATTAAGAACTAAGGAACTCATAGTGTGAACTCCCATGAAAACCGGGAGTGACATCAGGTGCTCCGGAAGGGTAATCATGTCCTGCCCCGCTAGCGACACACGTCATACTATCAGTGAGGCATACGTTGTTTGGAAATATCTGTTTGGTAGCGAAAGAATGAACAATAATTTTCAATTAAGTCCTTGTAAGTTGATTATTTTGAAAAAAAAATCGTAAGGTTTATTGCAGACTTTATATTAAAAAAATTAAATCAATTTAGCCAAAAGTGAAGGAGTTCGAGTTACGTGACCCATGTGATCAATCGCCATCCTCTATATCTTGTCTGCACCAAGGACACTACCGACAATCCGATAGCATGTATGCATCTGCAGAAAAGATGCAACAATTTTGTAATAATTTTAAAATCTTACATGTAAATACAAAAAATGTAGGAAGTGTTCTCGTCGCAATAAGATGCAACGGCCTGATGGAAGCCGTCAATGACTATATCCCGAACTTTTAGTCGAAAGTACGGGGCTTAAAGTAAGTGAGAACCGAACCGTCAGTCAAAAGAACGAACAATCCATTGACAAATGCAACATCGGAAACACTAAGAAACAAGGACACCACTTGAGTACTGGACAAAAATGAAAAATGAAGACACACATACAGATGAACAACACGGACCCAATAAAACAATGGGTGAGATCAGCTGTACCGATAGAGTAAGCATCTTCTGCTTCTGATTTTACACCCGCCGTGTTGAACATGTCAACTCCGGTAGTTAAGTCAAATCCGATAGAGGAAAAACAAACTTTAGTTGTAGAGGGAAAGATCTGTTGTCATCTGGGAAACAGATATCCCGTAACGATCCACAAGATCGTGATATCGGCCGTAGAAATTCTTTAGTGATGACTTAGTTTTTGGTAACGTACCCTTGCTTAAGTTGTCTATTTATAAGCAACTGGCTCTATCAAGAAATTCACTGTAACGACCACAAGCCCTTGGGTAGCGAATGAGTCGTGAGATGTAATCTCCATATGCTGGTGCTTTTGGAATGTTGCCATAGGAAGAAAAGGGAAGTCGACTATTGAAAAAGTGAAGTCATCGCGTTTGTCATACAACTTAGTTTGTAATGTACCTCTGTTGTAAATTTCAAGATGAAGGTCAAGGAACGAGGACGATGTGGAAGTATCTGTAGTATCCCTAAGTTGAAGCTCTTTTGGATAAATGAGATGATGAAAATCACCAAAACGAGGGTTGTTTAGTGATAAAATATCATCTATATAACGGAAGCTAAAATTGAAGGACTGGGCCAGTTTTTTATCTTTATTTTGAAGAAGCTCTTCAATGAATTCTGCCTCATAAGAATGGAGAAACAGATCGGCTTAAAGAGATGCACAGTTTGTGCCTATTGGAATTCCGATGGTCTGTTGAAAAAAAAAAATCCTCCAACTTGGATATATATATTGTCAATCAGAAACTCTGCCATTTTAATCACTTCTTCCTCCGTGTATTTTTTCTGTGATTCAGAGTCGTATTTCACAAAGTATGCTTGTTCTCTGCCAATGACAATGTACTTATAATCTTCGTTCGCCGTGCTTACGGGAGAAACATCTATGAATTATATCTTTCAGTCGAGATTTCAAATGTTCATGAGGAATGGTAGTTTAAAGTGTGGAGAAGTCAAAAGTTTTAATGCTGTTACAATGCGATAATGATCTTGATTTTAGGATGTCAAGCAGATCTTTAGAGTTTTTTTAATATTCACATTTCATTTACACCACTTCTTGAAAAGCTAGTATCACAGTATTTTTGAAGGCCCTCCTTTACGGCTGTCAAGATGGAGGTTGAAAGCTTAAAAAGAGGTTTGGTTTTGTGGAACATTTTGCAGATCCAGCGGGCATTTGTGTGATTTTGGTACCCTGTACAAGGAAAGGAATTCGCTGTCTTTATCTTTGGTTGAAATCCCAAAGGAAAGCAAAATAGATTTATGGTTCTGTAATATCTCCTTCTTAGAGTAGTAGCTGTGTAGGTAAGATTGCTCTGGGAGGTACCAATGCCTAGTTCTTTTTTTTTAGACATTCGATGTAATGATCTTAAAAAAAACACTAAAATTAATATCCAAAGGTAACAGCTGCTCAAACAAAAATAAACCTAAACAAATCAGTTATAATCAATGTACAATTGAGTTTTTGAACTTAACCTTTTTCGGTTTTGGTCTAAATGCCTTTATTTAGCCCTAACAACAAACCCTAGAAGGTTTAAACATGCTTTCTGTGTAAAATTCAGAGACATTGTTTACTTTGAATGTAAAATTTCCCCTTATTTATCGTGAAATTATTTCAAATGATCATATTTCAAAAAGCAAGACCAAAAACAATGTGTTATTTCAAACCAATGTTTTTAGGGATAGTTTTATTTATTTCAATGTTCAGAAAGTTGGCTTTTTTAACTCATGTGCCGCCACTCGTATGCTATCTGCCTGGTTCTTAGAATGACCGGTTCTTGAATATCAACGGAAAATAATCTGTTCATAGAATCAAATTTGTTATGTAGAATCTGGTATTACAAAGATAACTTCCAATCTTTGAAATGCACAAATAATTAGTTATAACATATAATTAACAACTACTCTTTTTCAGAATCAAAAGCCAAAATACCTCCAGTGAACATTTCAGTGTACATAAATCCAGGTTTCATTAGTTATTTGTCTGCAAATTTTCTCTTCTGTTTGGTGTACTATATTCCACATAGCTTGTTATCGGAATATGCACTGTCAAAAGGACTGGATCTAGACAAGCTTGCATTAACATTTGCATTTAATGGTTTCACGCAAATATTAGGACGTCTTACTTTTGGATTCCTGTCTCACAAAATACCCCATCACACCACAAAAATATGGTGCAGTTCTCTTTTGATGACAGGCTTAACAATGCTTATTGTTCCATATTCAAGAGTGTTGTATCATTTTATGATTTTCAACGTATTGATTGGCTTCTTCCTTGGTATGTATTTTTTTTTCAAATATTGATTAAAAGTGTGACAAAGTATTCATTTTGACTATTTTTAAAAAGCTTTAAATATATTTATTATTTCATTATATTATTTAAGCTCTTATATTGGTTCATTTAGCGTGACATGACGTTCTATAAATATTGTGTTTGTCCATAAATAGCACACATGACATTTTATATTTTTGTAACGACGCGTTTACAACGTATTTAAAAGCTTAAAAAGTCAAAATTGACTTTACTTTCTTATTAAAACAAGAATAAAAACATAAACTAATAAAAGTATTATAGCATGCTAATATTGGTCAATTCATGGAGTTATAGAACTCATTATAGTATATTGACCTCGGACTTCGTCATCAGCAATATGTTTTGGTCAGGCCTTTAAATCTATGTATTGACCTCATTGGCATGCTACATGTATATTTGTAAAAAAAAATCGTTAGAAAGTCATGCAAGTTCTACATATTTATAGTATAAATTCGAGTAGATTTTATAAAGGTAAAAAAATCCTATGCATTACATTTGGTCGATTGACGGTTCGGTTCTCACTTACTTTACCTGACAGTGAAAAATGCACGATAAATATCAGAACAAATGGCATTTTTAAAACCAAGAAAAAGTTTTAATTTTCATATTTCCGAAAAAAATGATTGCATTATTTGCTGAGCAAAAATTACTCGAATTTATGACATACTACAGCAGTCTTTAAAATTGGGGAGAGGAGACAAATAAGTATTCAAATATTGTCTACATTCATTCATTTTTCCATGGATAAATATTATATTATTATGTTCTACAACCCGAATGGGTTTAAAATTATTTGAATGAGGTTGTAATTTCAGAAGTAACTACTAAATGGTTTTACTTTTTCCGTTAGCCATATACCAATGAGCACAAAAAAGGTAATCCTTGTCTACGGGGAGGTGGAAATAGAATTCCGTATATCTTTATATGATTAATTTGATATCGTTTGAGTAATTTGATTAGTAGAGAACTGATCACATGACCCACTGTATATTTGGAGATTGACTGGAAAACAGTATATCAAAAAGTTATATCGCATGTTACTAAAATAGAAATGCATATTGCATGATTCTATTAATGTTTATAATCTTGTTTAATTCATGTCAGGTATTTTTCAAGAATCAATTACATGTACATACACACAGTAATTATATTATAGTGCTATTAACTTTTATATATGAATTTTCGAAATATGTCTTGAATTTGATAATTTAGACAAAGGATAAACACATCCTTTTCAGTGTTCATGAAAATTAATAACATAATAATTGTAGTCTGTGTATGAGGTCGATACGATGTTATATCGACCTCATACACAGACTATAATTGTATAATATCTCTAATGGTTCTGTTATTCTGTCTTTTACCACTCTTCCTCTCCATGATATACCTTCTGATTTTTAAACAAAGCGTTATACTTTTTTTTTTGCGTTGCTGGTTTCTGTCATTTAAACATTTATTCGGCTTCGTCATTAACAGTTATTCAAATTGATTTCATCACATATTCTTTGACTACTAATGCGCATTAAAAAGGGACAACAATATTTTCCATTCAGATATAGCTTGCTTGCATTTATGGAAAGAAAAATTGCCCTTCCGACCCGTAGGTGAAAGATCATTGAAATCGCCCTAATCGGCCATTTGGAATTAAAAGGTTAGCAATGAACACTAAGTACATGTGCTTAACTTCACTAGAAAAACAATAACTTATTATTAAAAGACTCATCAAAATTAACGCTTAGTAATCCCAAATATTGTTATTCTGTTGATTTTTATACATTTTCGCACAACATAATACTGCTTGCTTTCTTTCAATGTTGATTTATCCATAGTGTTGATATCGAGCACTTATATTTTCAGGAGCCAACAATATTGGATTCAATCTTTCATTTTTTAACATTATGGACGACAAATATTATAGTCGGGGAATGAGTTTTGTTCTTCTAATGCAAGGAATCGGAATATTGCTAGGGAATCCATTAATAGGTAAAATTATCAAGAATGAGCATACACACATCTGAACTGCTAAATTGAAAGATATGAATTCATCATAGTAGTATAGGGGAGATTTCGGTTATGTTTCAGGTGGTTGATGGAATGGATAACTGCAGAAGTGACGTTAACCAGAAGCGGAAGTCATGTGACCGGAAGTATTAGTCAAGTGACCGATACAGGATGTATTTATTTTGAAGTTGTCCTAGCGGAAATCCCAGTAATTATCACTTATCCGAAGGAGTTTTGTATACTCTTATTTCATAACACATGCGCAACCAAAATTGGAAGGTTTATTGACTAGAAATGAATTGACAGAAAATCATGTACAGGTCTTGTGGACAATCTCAAGTTCATCGTATTAGATTTAAAAGTCTATGAAAAACGCCAAATCCGGTTCCTGTTGAGTCGTTTACCTGCAGATTTTATACGAGGGTTATACGATTTTTAGGTATTCGACGTTCGACATAATTATTTGAAAATTTACTTTTCTACATAATTTAACGATATCATAGGATAATAGGGTTCAAAATGTTTAGGTTTGATTGATTGTTGCTTAACACCAACTTAAGCAATATTTCAGTTATATCTTGGCGTGAACTGTTGATAATATAGTAATATACAGTTAAAATATTTTACGAAAGGATATGGAGTAAATGAACATGAGATCATAACACATATGTTAATTGTTTGAATGATTTGTATGGCCATTTCGGAAATTTATTCCTCATCAGCAACATTAGAACCCCAAAAAAGGAAATCCATAATTTCAAAAAATGTTAAAATGCATAAAACCAAAAGAAATCCGAATAATCAGATATATCGAATATAGCCAAGGACAAAACTACGATGGCGGGAGTTAATCCTTCTGTTTAGAATTTACATAAAAGATAATAGTAATAGAACAAATTGTACACATATGATCTTATCTCGTGTACAAGTACACCATATCTAAGAAAAATAAAGAGCATCTCTACCACGGGGAATTTTTTTACCAACTCCACACTGGAATCAAAGACAAACTCTTGTATTAAATATTTTACGAAAGGATATGGAGTAAATGAAATCTTTAAGAGAATTAGCTGTATAAAATGTACGACGTATGTCGGCAACATCGACAGAGACAAGTAAAATATGTTGTATTGTGTAAGCATAATTACACGGAATACACATGGGTCGGTCTCCACCATTTAAAATATAACCATGTGTTGTTCGTGTATGCCCTATTCGACACCTTGTCAAAACAACTTCCTCCTTCCGATTTCAATTTTTTATAAAAGTAAATATATCAACATGACAGACAAACTATAAGCTGTCGAGACAAGTTTACGGATGTTTGTGGGATTACTTTTTTGCAGTTAATTGACTGAATTGAAGCAGGATTACTTTTTTGCAGTTAATTGACTGAATTGAAACACAGTGAAATAAAAACATAGTAAGATCAAAGTACGAAATTTTTAACCTTTTGCAACATGAGCAAGATTGCTACGCGTAGCCATATTTACCCCGCCGCACACGAAACCCATATCAGACTACCATTGAAAATAAATTGGACAGGGTTCCCCTTGTAATCTAGCTTATACATATTGCTGAAATCGTAAAAAAATATGAAGCAAAATACTTTTTTTTTCTAAAATCTCAGATTTTTTGTTTGGTTTCCATGGTTAACTAAAGCTCCACTATCCATTACAACGCATTTCAGACCACTATTCCAAAAAAAATTTGGGCATTGGTTCCCCTTAAAATTTAAGTAATACATATTGCTGAAATTAAACATTCCAAGTCCCGCTTGCAAGACAAATTTGGCAGGGGTTCCCCTTATAATCTAGTTAAAATCGTTGAAAAAATCTATCTAGCAGAATACCGTTTTTTCTAAAATTTCCATTTTCCTGGTTTGGCTTCAATGGCAAACGAAGGCTGCACTATCCATCACCACCAATTTCAGACCACCAGTCAAAACAAAAGTCCCCTTACAAAAACAAATTTGGGAAGGCTTATAATCAAGTTAATATAGTTAAAAAATATCTAGCAGAATACTTTTTTCTTTAATTTTAGTTTTCTGGTTTGGTTACCGTGACAACCGAAAGCTACACTATCCATTATAATCTATTTCAGACCTCCATTCCAAAAAAAAAATGAAAAAACATTTGGCAGGGGTTAACTTATAATTTAAGCAATACATATTGCTGAAATCAAAACATGCTTCAAGAGAAAAAAGCCATCACTGAAAGGTAAGTTTTGTTGTCAAGTAGTATCCTCAAAAATAATAAGTCTGAGAGTGTCCGGAAATTTATCACAATAAGAATTTCAAATTCAGTTTTTTTTAACTCTATCATTCTGTGAAGCTTTGACGAATTTGCAAAAGAAATAGTGAATAAGTTGATTACCTTCCTTTGTTTTATTATCTCCCTTTTCAAAATTATGACTTCTCGTTACATCCTATTTGTTAAGTTGAAGACGTCAAAAAAGTGTTTTGATATACATATTGAAGCTAATTTGACATATTGTATATGTTTTAGTGAGAAAAGGAACATTTCTATTTGAACAATAAAACTTGTTACTATTTTTCTTATTCAAAAATACCAAACATACGATTTCATGCTTAATAACCTGCTTTTAATTTCAAACATGTTAAATGTTTATTATAACAAAAGTTTCAGTTCGATATTGCTCAAATCGCTATTATCTAGTCCATATGGTGAATAACAGTCCTGGAGAATTTGAAGGAAATCTGAATAGTGGTTTCTAAGGAGTTTCGTCCACATGTTCTGTCATTGTATATTGTTAAATTTTAAAAGTCCAAAAACTCCCACAAAATTTGACGAATCAAAAGGCGATGCGATATGATCTAGTACTAATGGTGACTAGCAATCCTGTAATATAAGAATGAAATCAGACTGGCGGTTTACCTGTCGTGTTACCTGTGTGTAGAGATCTAATTTAGGCAAGTGCCTCTCTGATCCATCTCAACGTTTATATCACTGCTGTCCGCTTCCGGTCATTAAAAATCGGCGCTAAATTTGATCGGGTTGTTCTTCCAATGTTCGTTTAATAAATTTTAAATACTAATTACAGATTTTGCATCCACCACGTTGTTTGGCAGCATACTCCAGTGATCTATTCTTTGGCTAAAGTTATGTTTCCTTCTATTAGTGCGACATTGTTGTTCATATATCTTGAACTTTTTTCCTCTGGTAGTTGATTCAGCTCTCATTGGTAACAGGTTTATATCTTCATCTATTTGGTCTATGCCCTTTATGATTTTGAAGGTTTCTATCATGTCTGCTCGACTACGCCTATATTGAAGTGTTGGTAGGCCTAGAAATCTTAATCTATCCCCGTATCTTAAATTTTGTAAGCTTTTAATTGTTCTTGTAGCTCTTCTTTGAACGTTTTCTAATAGGACGGCTTCCTATTTGTTAATTACTGCCCATACATTGCTCACGTATTTTAGTTGTGTTCTAACTAGGCTTTTATACAGTGTTAAAAACATGTCTTTATCAATATATTTGAAAGATCTATTAATTATACCTAATCGCAGGTTAGCCCTTCTAACTTGGCAATTTATATACTGTTGGAAATTAAGCTTGTTGTCAATTATAATACCAAGGTCTTTTTCCTCACTTGTTGTTGTTATCATTTCATTATCCATATTGTATCTTTTCCAAGTTTCAGGACCAAAGCGAAGATGTTTGCATTTTGACCTGTTGAATTTCAGTAACCATGTGTTCGACCAGTTCATTAAATTGTCTACATTTTTCTGCAGGCTATCCACTTCCTCATCTGTATTTGTTACTGCATATAATGTAGTATCGTCTGCAAACAGTTTTATCATGTAATCAACTATGTCTGGGAGGTCATTGATGTTTATTGTAAAAATAATAGGTCCTAATACGCTCCCTTGGGCTATGCCGATTGTTACTGGTCGCCAGTTTGAGTGTGTCCCATTCAGGGTTACTCTTAGTTGTCTATCATGTAGGAAATTTTGTAGCCATGTGTGGAGTTGGCTAGTTATCCCATACCCTTTTAGTTTTAGTTTCTGCAATAGTCGGTGGGTGAAGTGGGACTTTGTAAAAGGCTTTTTGGAAGTCGAAATAGATGGCATCAATAACATTTTTGTTGTCTAAATTGTTTTTGAGGAGTTGCGTCCGCAAGATTTGCCATTGTATAATATTGTGGAAATAATCAAAGTCCCATAACTCCCACAAAATTTCACGAATCATAATGTCGAAGTATTAATGGTGACTAACAATCATGTAAAATTAAAATGAATTTCGAACAGCGGTATCTGATGAGTTGCTTCCACAAAAGTGTGAAAGACGGATAGATATACGGACGCTGACCGTTACTAGGTCCCAACGCCGCAGTGCGGCGGGGGACAAAATAGACATATTATAACATAGCACAGAACTCATTTTCTTAACTCTTTGGGATGGTGTGGTTCAGTTGGCCAGGGGTAAAATAAAAAATTATTCTTTAATATTACAAATAATTATAAATAAAAACTAAAAATTATTTTACCATTACTTTGCAATTAGTTCAGTCATGAGATATACAGGCAGGAGTTAGGATGGCAATAAATGACCCAACTTTAATACAGATAGCTACAACTGGTCAATTCACCGCAACAAAAACCACAGTAATGAAATTTGTGAACATGGCGGTTAGAACGACAATGGATTACCTTAGTTGACTAGAGTTAGCCATAAATAGTCATAATCATTCATCATATCAATTTCTTAAACCATGAGATGTGAAAAGAGTGGGTCAAAATGACATTTAATGACCAAACTTAAACAAAAATTGACACAAATGACCAATATTTTTCATCACAGATATTTTAACGTTCCTGAGATTTGTATTGACATTTTATGACCAAACCACCACAGATAACCACGACTGATCATAATTCGTCAACAGTAGCCACACAGCAATTACATGAAAATATGCAAGCAAGGGGACAGAATGACATTACAGAAAGTTATAAATAGTTAAAATTATTAATTGCAACTATTTTGACATTTATGACATCTGTAATCTTAGGTCAGAATGACCATCAATGATCTACACTGACTGCAGATATCCCTAAAGTAATTATTATGACAAGACTGCCTTTAACTTAAAAAAATAAAAATGAACTCGTATTGTTGGTCAATCCTTCGCTTCGCTTCGAAACGGACACCCCGCACTTTACATAACTGACTACCCGAATGTTCCGTTGGACGCGGCGATTTCGAACAGAATGTAACTTCCCACCTTTTCTGGAACTTTTAATCAGTTTATGGCATTTTTTACAACGTTTCCTTAAAAAGAGAATTGGAAATGCTCTTATTATTAAGCTGTTTGTTAGTAATGCCATATGAAGATATCAGATATTCATATATATTATAAAACGTCTTAAATGTATTCAACAACTTATGAAATCATAAATCTATTTATTAAAATTTAGCTGTGATAGTCAATATATCATTTTTTATTACCAAACGAACTCAAAGATAACCATTATGACCATTGTTTTTAATCTTAACTATAATCAAGTTTTTAAAAAATGGCTTACATTCCCACCCTTGTTTATTGGTCAGCATAAAAAATAAATTTGGCTATTATTTTTCTGCTGTATTAGCTGATTAAACTGCTTTAAGCCATTCGATCGCAGGAGACTTTCAACGTTCCTTTTTTCAATGTAAATATTTTTTTTCATTTTTTTTATAGTTGACTTCTAGAATCTTTTTTTTTCAATGTTAGTTTTAAATTTATGTTTTTATAACTACAGCCCATCATTTTTTTTTGGTGCCTCTCAATGCTTCCTGTTAAAATAGTAAGTAATGATAAATTAATATAAAAATATAACACTCTAAACAAAGGTTGCTTCAAATTCATCCGTCTAGATAAGAAATCTATCAGCTCCGTTTTTACTTCCATTATCACGATTGACAACCCCTAAGTACGTTCACTTGTTTTAGAGTACAGTCATATATGGAATGGGATTTAAGACGAACGACGCTTTTTTAGTTTAGAAAATGTTTCGTAAAATAATTTGAGATGTCATATCGAAGTTTTATTGTACAGAGATTTCCCGCCCCTTCCGTAATTCAGGAACATGTAATAAACCGAAACCTGGACTTTTCATAGACTTTAAAATCTCATACGAAAGCTGCACCTTTGATTGCAATTATAATTATACAGCTCATTATTATGTTTTTAGTTGTGCTCGTGTGTTAATTTTACTGAATCGCAGCTGCCCTAAATACGAAGTTAAAGTTCTGCTGTGCCAAATACTATGTTTGATTTCTACTGATGTTGCACCGCTTTGTTCTTGCATTGTGCTTCTTTCGCTGTGTCGTTTGCCGCTTCTGCTGCTCTGTTTGTGCTTTCGCTGCGCTATTTACACCTGTGTTTCTCTGTTTCCCGCTAACAGTGTTCCGTTTTGATAGTGCTCGTGTGATCTTTTAAGTATTAAGTATTCAATAATAGTAGGGTGTTGTGCTGATCGTATCATTGTTTATGATAACAATTATTGTTGTGACCTTTTTCATCTATACGTATTTTTCGTTCCTGGTTTTTCCCGCCATTGCTCAATTGCTTACAATTATTTTTTGACAGAGGTCATGGAGGTTACATGTTCACCTCACTCTTCTAAGGTGGTTATAGGCTATATTGTGGTGGTGACGGGAATTGCTTTTATGGTAACAATTATGATTTTGAACTTTTTTAATTATTTCGTATTTGATTTTATGATTCAGTTACTCACGAGTATATAGATTTAACGCGTGCTAATTTCACTATTTGGTGGCGATGGTGTTTGTGGCGACGATGGTTTAATGTAATTAGAGAAAGACTAATTGGCACTTTGACACTAACCTGATAGATTTTCACTTCTTCATTAAACCGTGAAAGGGTAACTCAGCATTTCACTCTCCTTTCTATAAATGTCATAATGTACTTGATTTATGTTTACATGTTGTCGTTGCTGTCTTCAGTAGATAATGGGTTATAATCCGTCAAACAGATACTGTCTTTTATCTACAGTACACATCAAGGTGTCTCTAGTATCGTAGTACTTTTCGAATTATTTCAAACGATGGGCCGTCTTCCTGATTTTTCTCTGCACTGGGTCTTTCCGCATACCATCTATCCAGAATAAATTTATGACATGAAAATCTTTCATCATATCTTTATTTACGTGCGTTGACCCCTATATGCTTTGTTTTTGGACGTTTTGAGATGGGATGTTGTCTCCCTGACATTTACCCCATTTCCTTTCTTTTTCATATCTATCCTCCTCGTGTCCAGAGGCTATATACTTTTCAACATTTTCTTCGCATTCGGATTTGAATCAGTAATTGGTTTACTATATTATTACAGAATGTTCATGGTCCGTTTTTCTCCCTCTTTTTCTTTATATAATTATGTGATTGCTTGTGACGTAGAAGATTGAACTGTCGATTTGTATCGCAGTGGTACATTCCAGAGGTCTCACCATGCGACACCGTGATTTTACGATAAATTTAGAATTCGAAAACTTTTCCCGCCAAAATATGATGCTTCAGACTGTGGCTTTTGTCATGTGTGTTTCTTAAAATATAACTCCTGGGTACAAATAGCTAAATATCGAAGTTACTGTGAATGTATTTTTGTACCCAATAGTTTCAAAATTGAACGAGACTTACAGACCTTATAAACGATGCTTTAAATACAGCTCACATTACTCCGGCATTGCTCACGAGTGGATCTACCTGTGTTTGCGTGGTCATTTCAATTTATTACCACAAATAGTGAAATGATCGTGTGAGCCCTGCCAAAAAGATACTTGTGAGTAATTCAGCAGTGGTGATCTCATTAAAGAAAATCATGTATTTTTGAAAAATTATAATTGATAACATAACACAAGCCTCACCGCCACCCTTACCACAAAAGCCTACTGCTACATAATATAGAAATGAGCGCGCAAGCACTGTCAAAACGGCACAGTTCAAGCGCAAACAGCACAGCGGTAGCGTGAAACGGTGTAGCAGCACAAAACTTGCATCGTATTGGGCACAGCGGCAATCATACCTAGTATTGTGGATGCAGCAATTAAGTGAAATTAGCGGACCCCTACGTCGCCGCTGTCAGTCAATTAACAACAATGTGTATATTGTGTTTCTTTCACCACGGGCATTCTTTCAGCTCGTCGGTTTGGGTGTAAAATTACATCTCTTTGAAATGAAACTTTTGCTACTAGCTTGACCATTTCAATACTTGTAAAGCGCAGCTTATCCTCCGATGTTTATTTTCCATAAAGGAATAAAGATTTCACGACTACTGTCCTGTATACTGTGTAAATGCAGTCATCATTATCAACTCTATCTTTCGTATATATCAATGAACAACATCAACCAAATAATTAAAATTCAAAGCAAATCTTGTCGACGATTGTTTTTCAACGTTTACGATGGAAACACAAATAGACAGTTTTCTCGAAGTTTACAGACATTCAAGTACTCCATTATGGTCTTTGTAGAATAATTATTTGACAGTGCTGTCATAGAATTTCCTCATTTCATTGGCTGGAATAAAATATAAAATCATGTTAAGGGCAGTTCCAAATCAGTCGTTTTACTTACTTTATACACAGTCTTGGTGGTATGTTGTCAATCAATTGTCAACAATGTTTCTTTTTCAGAGGTTACTCTTTCAGTAGTCGGCTTGTGGTGTAAAAGTAGATCTCGTTGAAATGAAACTTTTGCTACTCGCGTGACCGTTACAATAAATGGGCAGATTATAAGCAAAAGTATGTTGACAAAATAATTATTATTATCCTCAAACACTAAATTATTTGAATTTTGTAAAATATCTATTTTTTTTTTCTTCAAAACAATGATTTCTTGAACAGGAATCAATTTCATTTAATTAATGCATGGTAGGGGGTGTTGTATTATATTTGACAAAGTGCATACCATTTTGACTTGCATTCTTCACCAAGCTAAAATGTTGTTTCATCGGGGACATCACAGGCTTGATGAAATTTCCCTTCGTTGGCAACATTTTTTATTTGCTGATTAGTGTCATTAAATTGTCATTTTTAACTATGCAGTAAGAGTTTTTATTATTTGAGATATGTAGTATCTAGCATTGCTTCAAATGGAATAAAAAAGATAACAGGAAACACCTACAATGGCCGAAAAACATAGCAACATGCCACAAAGTAAATAGGAACTGCACAAGAAAAAAAACACAATAAAAAGACAAACGTAAACAACGAAAGGAACTCGGGACAGCCAGACTTTGTACCGACACTAGCAAAAGCCAGCGGTAGGGTTAAACCGGTTTATGGGTACCAAAACCTTCTCTTTATCTGTCCCGTTTCCCTATAGTATAATAAACATACGAATAAAACCCATACAGGTAGACTACTAACTCCATGACCACAATCTTGAAAAGAAAAATGGTGGAAAAAGGTAATTTTTAAAGATGGGTCAAGGAATGCTCGCCGCTAAATTGACGGCTAGCTCAAGGAGCCTAGTCTGCTGGTAAAACACTGTCGCACCACGGAAGAAAAATCAAATTCAAAACTCCAAATGGGTTTGGTAAAGAATAATCATGTATTTCAGTAGACATCGGCAGTGTCAGTGAGAGGCCAGTATGTGTGTAAAATCCTCTGGTCACTGGATCCCAAAGCTAATATAACGGACACGTGCAGAATATCCCGTCTATATTTCCTATTGCGTAAAGAATGTAAGTTACGTCCCAGTTTTTCTGGATTTTTAATTAGTTTCTGGCATTTTCAACAACATTTCTGTAAAATCGAGCATGGGAAATGCCCTTAGTAATAAGCTGTTTGCGAGTGACATTATATTTAGATATCAAATGTTCATACCTTCGATAAAACTTTTTAAATGTATTAAACAATTTATGAAATCTATAACCTTGCTGCAAAAGTTTTGAAGTGTTAGTAAGGTTATGTTCATTGAAGTCGTTAAGCGTAGAACAAACGCGTGCGAATCGTGGCAATTGAGAAATATAAACTCCGTAGGATGGGGCTAGAGGAACGTCGCCGTCAAGAAAAAATGAATTAGTAATACTGAAATCAAAATCATCCCTTTTATCGTAATTTTGAGTTTTTATTTTACCAGAGTCAACGATGATAGTTAGATCCAGAAAAGGGCAATTTTTAGAATCATCATTAGCTTTATTAAGTTTCAGTTGTTGTGGGTAAATGATGTCGACAAAATCTAAAAACTGGGGATTGTCAATAGTAAGGATATCGTTAATATACCTGCTGTTATCACTGAAAATAGAAATAAGTTTATCACTGTTTCGTATGGTCCCATTTTGTAATTTTTTTCATGAAGTCACGTTCGTAACAGAAAAGAAAAAGATCTGCAATGAGAGGTGCACAATTTGTACCCATGGGAATTCCAATGACCTGTTGATCAACAATGTTGCCAAAACGATCAAAAATGTTGTCAAGCAAAAGATTATTTATCGTATCATCACACGTCCAGGAGGAATGATTTATATCAAGTTTATTTAATGCATCGAGATAGATAAATTTTCACAATGTAAAGTTCAAGGTTTACCGAGAACTAAAGAATGTGCAAGTTTAACTATCCAGAACGGGAAAACAATGTTAGAGATTGTTTCTCTAATTTTAATCAATTCATTTTAAGTAAAGTCATATCCAAAGTGTCCATTCTCAAAACATGCCGCCATTTTGTTGCTATCATCGTTGCTATGTATATCATTGCGCCATTCATAAAAAAGATCTTAGTTAATTATTTTAGATAAATATGTCATTTTACGTATAGATTATACGTAATCGTAGTGAATTATTTTAAATAAATATGTCATTTAACGTATAGATTATACGTAATTTTAGTCATTTAAGTTCAAAAACTATTTTGTAAGACAACAATTCATGTGTTAATTTCATCATCATCCGTTCGCAAGTCATTTGGACCCGTATAGAGGGCTAAATTTCCCACCCCTACCCATTACTCCACTTATCCAGTGGCAATTAAAACTAACTTGTCCCGATTGGCCCTTCCACTTTGTTTCTTTCGTCTCTAACTTATATTTCATTGAATTGTTTAACTTCTCGTCCCGATAAAGCTGACATATTGCTCACTGGACGTGAACTCTAATTAATCAATCAATCAATCCGTAGGCACTATTTCTAGGAATCGACACTAGACATTAACATCATGAACCAATCACCTACTGAGAGCAAATTTCTCAACATGTTAGTTATCATTTATTTCACCCATTGGTCGGGAGTTATTTAAATTTACTAAAAATAGGCGAAGTATAGTATCTATCCTTTCAAGTCTGTATCTAAATATAAGTTCGTGACCTTTTCAATATCCAATAAAATCGCGAGATCAATTTTTGCACATGTTGAAGAACACTTTGATATCCCATTGAATGAAATTGACGAGAACATCATAAGACTAAGAGAAAAATTGATGAATCCTTTCGATCTCAATTATGAAATAATGACAGGGCGTTGAATTTCAGCTTTTTATTTTCAATGCATATAGAACTAGCGTATGTGTAATCTATTGAATTGTTGGAAACCTTCACATTTTAATGCACATGAGAAATTAGTTGCCGAATTTCAAAAACAAAACGTAGAAAAAATGAGTTGTGATGTTTAACTTGAATTTTACAAATCCCAATTCGTGCATTTAATAAATAAGTTGTCGAAGCACGAAAAAGTTCTATCTCATTACTATACAGTGGTAATAATTCAGCTTTTTTTAAAATCTAAATTAGATTTTCTGACATCATATTGGATTTGAGTAAAGTCCTATAATTTTCCAGACAAAATCTATGCAATAAAAATAATTTATTCATATGTTAAGCTGGTTTTGAGTGCAAATTTACATTTCTTAATTGAAAGATCAGCGTATCTAGTATTATATTCCGATTTGCAGATGTAAGCCTACTTTTGATTGGATGACGTTCCTTGAATGTCAACATATATTCGGAAAACTGCCAGGTAATATAAATTGTCATGGAAATTAACAACGTCATTACATCAAAACAACATGGTAAAATTGATAAGAGTAACATTTTTCGCAGATTTCATTTCACCATGACTGTTCATCGAAATATAAAAGTAATTCAGGTTTAAGACGGGGTATATAGCGTGACATACCCTGGATGTTTAATTATATTTCCTGAGGCGAAGGAAAAATAACTAAACATCCAGGGTATGTCACGCTATATACCCCGTCTGAAACCTGAATAACATGTAATGTGTCCAACTCTTACAATTTTTACTACACTCAATGAATTGCGACATATTTTTAATACGCAGTATATTGCGAGTTGAATGTGAAATTGCAATACAAGTTCAGATCTTTAATGTTTTTTGGTCGCATTGTAAGTGCTTACCCTGAAAATACTTGTTAGGTTTTACTTTACTAATAACTTAGATTTTGTGTATCGGGTTTTAGAGACAAACTGAGAGGCGTCCAATACGATGTCATTGATCGTTGGTTGTGAGTATGTTAAAAAATAACAAATGCAGTTCATCTACATTTCCACGTTTTGTATACTAAAACTTATTGTGACAATGTGGACGGTAAAATGTTTCAAATAGTAAAGGTTACATTCATAATTTTGAAGTTTGCCAGTTGCTGTGCTACTTTTTACACAGGAGTTTTTACATGTTCAACACGGCGGATGTCTTATAAGTAGCAGCAAATGCTTACTCTACCGGTGCACCTGATCTCACCAATGGTTTTTTATTGGGTCCGTGTTGTTCAATTTTGTATATGTGCGTGTCTTCATTTTCTTTTCTGTGCCATGATCATGTTTTGTCTTTGTTTCTTTGTTTTTCTGACGTTGCCATTGTCCTTGGATTGTTCTTTTTAGACTAACGATTGGGTTCTCACTTATTTGAGATGCACCTTCAGTCTTTTTTTATTCCTCAAACTTGAATAAAGATTATGTTTAATCTCTGAACGTTATGATTTGAAGAAGAATTTTATATCCTTACATTCCATTCTTTTTTATAATGCGTTTCCGCAAAAAGGAATATAAAGCAATCCATGACTGTTAAAGCCAACCAAATTATTTCGAAAAAAAAACCAAATTATTCGCCTGGAAAGAGTGGCTTAACAATATTTTTTGATAAGTTACAAATTGCTCTGTCACCGTCTTGTCTGTAAATTATATATTTTAATGTTATGAATGTTTTTCAATGACAATATTACCTCAATGAAACGTGAACAATGTCGCATTCTGCAGAAGGTAACATCGTTTATGCGGTAGTGTGCAGAGGGTAGCTTTGTTTTTGCTTCAATGATTCCAAGTATAAGACCTAATTGGTTTCCTCTTGACAAGACAGGACATTTAAATAAGTTTGAATTAAAAAAGCAATATCAAACACTATCATGCTGCCAAAAAATTTAAATAGTAGTTTTGATTCCTTTATTGATTTTTTAGTTAGCATTTTACGTCAGGTCAGTAAAATTTTTTTTAAATCAGGAAAAAAACATGCCAAACAATTAAAAAATATGTAAAAAGAAGAAGGTTATAAAGTTGGAAGGGAGATCAAGGGTAATGAGTTTTGATTATCACTGGGAAACGTGCAAAAATGGTTAGGGCATGAATTTTAGCTTTCTGTACGACTATCATCTCTAAGTCGTGTAAGTGATTCTGCTCTTTAAAGAAAATAAAGAAATTGTCCTGATACAGCATGGGACAAGGCGTTAATAAGCACTTGAGAGCCAAAATCAGCTAAGCACAGAGCTATGCTAGAGGGAGAACTCCTTGATTTTAAACATGATTTTCTGGTACATCTTGCAAGTGTCTAAATAAAATTAGTTTTTGGCCAGCATCGAAGTTCTGGCTACATGGTTGGTGAATTCTCTCGGGAACTAATTGTCTACTTGCAGAGGCATCGGCCAAGTGGAAATAAATAACAAAGCGAGCACACAAAGCATGCAATGATTATTGAAAAGATTATTACACCAATTTTTTGTAATATTATATGCTTCAGTATTCTCCGGAAAATCTCTCCGAGTTAACATAAAGCTATGACATGTAAATACAATACAATCATATTAATACTGCTGAGATAACTAGTAGACTCTTGTGTTGTTTTTATTTTCAGCTCATATCGAAGAAGCTTCCGGTAATTCAGAAGTACCATATTATATTGGGACATCCATATTTGCTTTAGCAGCTCTTGTTTTACTTCCATTCTCCAGAACAAGACTTCAAGAAAAAGTACAAAAAAATATCGAAGTTAATGATTCTGTAGATTGTCATACTTCAACAAAAGTGTGAATCCCTCCTCAAATAATCACAATATTTTCCTTCTATATGTATACTGGTGAAAGGTATAGCCCTTTTCAACTTTTGATCCTACATTTAGGAGACCGGAATGCAAAAAAAATATTTATTCTTCTTTGATCTGTCTTTGTAACTCAACACTTAAAAACCGAAAATGCAAAAAGCACAAATAATAAATTTTAGATTGTACTTGCAAAATAATTGAAATGAAAGAACTTTTTCTCGTATAGCACTTTTTTGGCGTTGAATTTCGCTTTAAGTGATCTTGCTTACATAAGCAATATATTTTGTCTTCAAAATTGGTATGTAACTTGTTTATCACAAAACTCAGGCCAAGTTCGATTTTGCCTTCAGAGGTCCAAGGGGTTCTGGAGTTATTCCCCTTGAAACTTTAAAATTTTGCAAATTTTTGGGTTTCCAACTGATAACTTGCGAATAAAATAATATATTGTCCTCAAACTTTGTGTGGAACTTGTTTATCACAAAACATTGTTTTATTTTTGATTCAGAGGACCAAGGGGTTTTGGAGTTATGCTCCTTGAAACTTTGAAATTTTGCAAATATTAGGGTTTCCAACTGATAACTTGTGAATGAAATATACTGTCGTCTAATTTGGTATTTTAGTTGTTTACCATAAAACACATGCCAAGTATAATTTTGGCTTCAAAGTACATAAGGATCTGGAGTTTTGCCTCTTTAAACATTGAAATTTTGTGATACTTGGCGGGGTATCATGTAACGCACCATCACTATTATTTCCAACTATCCTTTGATGAATCTTTGCACTCAATTTTATTTTGATCCAACCTAATTTTTGGTTTCCCAATAGTCATGAATTGACTTATCCATTAATTGTCATTTGTGAGATGGGTACTTGTGTGTCATCCACATCTCTCCCCAAGCCAGTGAATGAAGTTCTATTACACAGTGCACTTCTTATTTTAAATTTGGATCCATTTCCAATAGTTTAACATGGACTTAACAATTCATTGTCATTTTGGGAACTGCCTTCCGCAACTCGTCCTACACAAATGGATGGAATTTGATGAAACTTCAGAGAATTCTTATTACATTATATTATAGTATTTAGATTTTGATCTTTTCAATTTTTCACCTTTCAAAACATGCACTTTGTCCTTTAATATATCCCATCAAGATGGTATTATAGACAAATGTGGTAGAAAATGACTATGGACATGGTTAAGAGAAATAAATTATCTATTCATATCCTATAAAAAACAAAAATCTTCAAGAAAAATCCAATGAAACAAACCCCATTAAAATCTAATGAAAAGTGAATAATTTGGATACATGTTAGTTGCAAAAGATTTTGTTTCCTCTTTCTACCCGTTATATCCCGGTTATGGTACTACGAAAAGCTTACTTCACGAGGAATTCAAAAACATGACCCCAGTTAACACAATCAGAATCTAATGAATTAAAAAGTTTCTTCAGCCAATTATATGATATTTTAACCCCTTTGGTCCCCTTTTCTGCAATGGCGGGGTATAAAAAGCCAATTGTCGTCGATAAGAACCACAGGGGCTTGCATTGCTTCCGGCCTGGAAAAAATATTGATTATCAATATAAAAAACTGAGAACAGGAAACAGAATGTAGGCAGATATCGAAATAAATTTACATCGGAGCTTCCTTTGATTTTCCATCCTGACTTAAATTCGTTCTTGCTTCGGTATTCGTTTGCCGATGTATTATAATGCCAAACCAACCTGGTGGCATATTAAGGAAGTTTTATTGTATGAAAGATTATGCGGAGGAATTTGGAATTCCATTTCCTACTGCACCGTATACCAGTGACAACGTCCATGCATTCTTTCCATTTCCCTTCAGTAAAAATATCTGAGAGAGGGTTTGTTACAATTTTTGTTTTTAAAGAGATTTTGAAATTATGTCCCTCCATGTATGAAACCTAAAGTGATTTATGCAAAACTCGTCAATTTGATGAAAAAATCGACATTTCAGGTGCCATAACGGCACAAAAAATGCACCAAAATTGAAGATATATAAATTTATATATTGATTGATTGATGGAATATTGTTTAACGTCTACTCAGCAATATTTCAGCTATATCAAGACGAGAACAAGTTTGTTAATAAATAATCACTTTGGGGTATGGAAAGGGCCATGGGACGAGAAATTCTGACTGCCACTGGAAAAGTAGGGTGAAATCGTCAAGGGCGGGGAATTTAGCTTTGTAGCCGATCACCTACGGACCACCCCAAAGATGTATCTTGTAAAGTTCTACATAACAGTTAGGTCACTTGAACCTACATTTCATGAATGAGTGACTCAGGATAAAGTTTTTGAAAGGGTCCAGATCTAAGACACCACAACCCTAAAGGTAATACCGTTTTGCCTATAGATGCTTCTTATATATTTATGAAGCCTTAGATAACAAAAAGGCACATTTGAACTGCATTTCATGAATGAGTGACTTCGGGCAAAGTCTTTTTTTTAGTAAATTCAGAATTCAAATACATCAACTGTTGGACATATATGTTGTTTTAAGATACTTCTTGTATAGTCTTGTATGAAGTTTTTAAAGTAGTCAAGATATCGGATACTACGAACAAGAGAGAAAATTATCTAAGAACTCCGTTAACAGTGTGCGACATTCCGGATCTTAAACACAGCAATTGGATTATTTGAATAATTACATTTTACTGTTGTTAGGTATTAGTTAAGGACTCCAAAAGTGATATTCAGTACTTGATTAAACTGATTATAAGTAGACATCATATCTTAAAAATCGTAATATATCTCTTGGCTGCTTTCGTCAGTAACAAGATTGTAAAAGGGGCATATCGGTTTACCATTGTTCGTCATAGTCGATTTGTTTAAGTTTCACAGCATACTTCGATTGAAGTTCAATGTACAATCATTCAGTTTGAGGGACTAGATAGAAATTTATGTTGGTGACCTTAATGTGATTGTACTAGTTTCGATATAAACGAAAACGTTATTGTAAGTAATATTAAACAGTGTAAATCAACCACTTATCTTAGATAATACACAAAGTTTCCCTTGTTATTTCAACTCTCGGTCTACATTCTTTGCTTGAGACTAGTTTGTGCTCCATTGCAAAATAATGGTTTTGACTTACTGAGGATTTCCTGGATCATTAATGAAATGTTTTGTTTCCAACTTATCCATCAATATTCATATATTCCTTTATGTAAAAACTATAAGAACACCTTCAAAACTTTGTCTGTTTTTTTCAATTACTAATAACCAAGGAACTAAAGTTACAATAGAATTCTATAGAATTTTGATAACAGGTTATTGAAAAACAGACAAAGGCCTTTTGATGGTGTTTTAAGAGGAGTTCATGTATTGCTGGGCGGTCTTTTTCACCTAATCATTAAAAGGTACAATTCTCATACCAAACACCCTCTATTAATCTTTGCCCCGCTATCCGATATGATACTCATTATATTAACAATCACTCCAAACTTCTTCGAGACTTTCCAAAATGCCTCTCGCTTGGTCGGTGAACAAAATAATCAGTCGGTATCTCCTGCAAAATGCACCACAAGTAGAGGTTGATAGCGCCACATCCCATGAACATGCAGATTTTGAACTCGTTATTAAATCTTGGTCTGATGGCGGTGAATTCTTTCTGGAGGCTTAGTGCAAAACGATAATGGGTCCTCCAATAATTTTACTCTAAACAGCTGGGAATAATGTAATAGATGGACAAGCCTTCAGACATATACTTTAATATCAGCCCTTGTACCTCGATTCAAATTTTAGATGTCCATTTGCTTGGTGTATTAGTAATGGTATATTCTATCGATTGCTTCCTTACTGGTCTCTCCCTTTGATCGATTCGCACTTTTATTTATTCCCTACATGTATTTCTCTCTCAACAGTATCATTGATTCAAGCAAAGAACATTCATGCTGCTGGTTAGATGGTTTCCAAAACTCAGTCACAGCTTGTATTCTTTCATTATATTGCTGGTCTTTAAAATGTCAAGGAAGACGTCGTGGTTAAGCAGCTGGTTCACAATCCAATCATGGCGGAACAACCCCTTTTCTTTACAATACGAGGTTGGCTTTCAGAAATTTAGTACTAAATCTAATGATTTGTGAGAATAAGGTAATAAAGGTATTTTTTTTCTCAATACAATCATCTTTTTTCCGTTAAAATCGGCATCTGGAAACGAAAGTTATTAAGGAAAGAAGATAATTATTTGAAAAAATGTACAGTTTAGGTAGGTATCTTTTACCCAAATTTTATACAAGTTCCGGTTATTTCCTAAACATAAAACCTTTATGACTAAATTCTGGTTTTAAATGTCCTTTTGATGGTATAATTCACTGAGGGGACAACATTGGACAACAAAAGATATTGGGGTTAAAAGTGAAGCCAATTTAATCGGTTGAATTTGATGTACAAGCTAAAAAAGGGTGAATTTATATAAAAAAAAATGGGATGTAATAGTCTGTATCACCAAAATAACTTCATTTTGAGGTTATCATAATTGTGTGATTAAATTCTCTTAAGCTATTTATTTATCGGTCCGTCCGTCTGTTTTGTTTTGTTTTTAAAGTCAGTTTGAACTTTACAACAATTTTATCTCTATATATAAGCTGTTATTTTCTTGTTTTAGATCATGGCCTGACCTTTCGTGAGCAAATTCTTGAAGATCATTGTCGACTTTGCGGTTCACGAAACATTAAACGTTCGTAATGTTAACAACTGTATATTTCCACCATTTATTTGCCACGGTTGCCACTTGAAAATTTATGAAGAGGAAGTGCACAGGGGTCGCCAACATACGATATTCACAGACTGGGTCCCATATACTCCTTCTTTTATATATATATGGGACCCGGTCTATCAATATCATATGTTACCGGGCCCCGTGAAAAAAAAGAGACTAAATTTCTACAAGAAAGCAACATTACTATTGAAATATTCCCGTATGAACCACCATGCAAGTTAAACCTCAGTTCGAACAATTTGGGAGCCGACAGTACATGTAACTGCTTTGGATCTGGCATCAAGGATTATGCATCACAGAATGATTCCTCCTCAGATAAAAATGATGTTGAACTGTGTTTTTTTTTAAATTGTCAATGTCTCGCCAAAAAAAAAAAGGGCCAGCGTGTTTTAATACAGAAACGAGATCGTACATGGCTTATTTATGTTCACGACAAAGACGTTAGCTTCGCGAAAAATAGTGGACCTACAATGTGCTCTTGACCTGATTTCACTCCTTGAAACACGTGTACAGCATAGCTGAATTTACTGTTCATTTTTGCAACTTTGATATTTTTGTATTTTCAAAGTTGTCAAATTTGCGCATATGCCAGGGAAACACAGGATTTGAAAATCTTTGTAGACACACACTGTAAATATTTGCGAAATCATATTTTTCCATAATTTAAACAAGCTCATAATTGCTAAACCATACCTCTTCAACATCCATCTCTTAAAAATATGGTTGTCAATGTAAATAATAGACCGGAAGATTACGAACGGATACGTTTATTGCCGAGACTGACTTACATTAGTGTCAGACTCACGCTGAGGGTGCAAAAATTCAGTATCAGAAGCACGCTGGGACACACTGAGACAGTAATTTGTCAAGTGGGTGATAAAATATCGGCAACAAGGATAGTACGTTTGATCGTCCGGAGTGCTCTATCTATGGCTAATACATCTATGACGAAACTTTCGAGTAAAACTGACGAGAGTTTAAGCTTATTTGGCCAAATTGACCATGTGAGTTATTGTCATCACTTTGCGTCAATAACAATTTCATTTTCTTGCCAAATGGACCACTTGGGTTATTGTTTTCAGTTTGAATCCGTTGTCCGCCACACATTTTTTAAAAGATACCTTCCACCGGGCTAAATGAATCTAAACAAACCTGGCATTGATCACCACCAGGGAATGACTTTCCAAACTGTTTTTAGTCCCCCTTTCAAACAACATGGCCACCATTGCTAAAAATTAGACATAGTAGTAAATTGCTGTTTTTGCAATAACTTAAACTTTAAGATGTCAAAAATATGACGTTTAGTGAAAATGTTCGGCATTGTGAGATTTTCCTACCCTGGAATTTTGAAGAAAATCAGAAAACCAGCCTTTGAGTTCTTGCCCTTTTCAATAAAATTTTCTATTTTTGTTATAGTTCTATATATTTAATATGACAGGAAATTGTGATGACATTTAAATGATAAAATCCATCATCATTATATGATCTACAGATACTGCAATTTTGGAAAAAATATGTAAACAATTGTAGGAGTAATTGTGTGTTTTTTTGTGAAACTGTCACGATTTTGATATTTCAAACACTATTTGAAACAGAAATTTAGATTGAATTGCGAAAATGGTCAGTTTATCAAGGACTACAATATCTACATATATTTTGGACAAGTTTGCATCTCATCCTAGATGGCCACAATCGGAGATCTTAGTTTAACATTGACCTGTTAGGGAAATGTATTCTAAGATCGTCTTTAGATCTCAAACCACTAAAAAATCATGATTAAATATGGTTGGTCTCCTTCTAAGTTTGTGTTTTTTTTATTGATACCTAATCCAAGATAGCCGCCAGAGGGGAACAAAGTTTATCAAAGAAACTTTTTTGGAAATTCATTCGAAGATCTTCTCCCTTGAAACTGCTTGAATAATTTTATTAATTTTGAACAAAATAGTCTTTAGGTGGTCCTTTTCAAAGTTTGTAATTTTTAGCTCACCTGGCTATAGCCAGGGTGCGCTTTTGTCATCTCTTTCCTTGTCCGTCGTCCATGTAGCGTAAACTTTTCTTAAAAGATTTTATTGAAACCACTGGGCAAATCGGAACCATACTTGGCCACAATTGTCCTTCGGCTATCCCCTACAAAAAAGTTGTTTTCTGGTTCGTACCTAAACCAAGATTGCCGCCAACGGGAAACATTGTTTTAGCATTTGGGCCTGATGCAAAACATATTTAGAGATCTTCTCAGAAACTACTGAGACAATGGGTATGAAAATTTGCCACAATACTAGTAGTCCGTAGGTGGTCCCCTGCACAAAATGTTTTTCAGGTCAGCGAAAATGGCCGCCAATGGGGAACATAGTTAAACATTTGATCCTATGAAAAAAAATCAAGGATCTTCTTCTCTGAAGGTGCAGAGTCAATTTGAACACATCTTTGCCACAAAATGTTTAGGTGGTCCTCTGCTAAAAAGGTGTTTTTCAGGTCATGGTTCATGACCAAATGATGTTGAACTGTATCATCCAACATGGCTGAAAGCAGGTAACTTGATTTTACATTGGACTCTATGGGAAATGCATACAATATTTTCTATAGAACTGATGAATGTATTTTATCAGTTGTAAAGAAAAAACATACAAAACGGTGATAGCTTATTTCAATTCTCAGTGATAACAGCAGGTTTATTTATTATAACTGACTATTTAAAATCCGTAGTTTTTAGATTGTGTAGACATCATTTACCGACAAATACTGAAAATAAATAACGCTAAAAACGATTCCAAATACTGCCCCCCCCCCGAGGGACCCCCGGGGTATAGAAATAGTACCTAGTATCTCCGGCTTGCGGGGTATGACCCCTTCTAAGCGGGGCTGACCCCGAGGGAACCCCGGGATATAGAAATAGGACCCATCCCGTGGTTGTGCGGGATTAATAAATACACAAACCATCTTTCAGATGGGATGTAAACTCAGGTCCACGTGTTGGAAGAAATGCCACGCTAAAGAACCCTTGTAGCAAACTCTTTTTGAGTGGTCCGTAGGTGATCGGCTACAAGGCTAAATTCCCCGCCCCTTTCGATTTCATCCTACTTTTCCAGTGGCAGTCAGAATTTCCCGTCCCATGACCCTTTCCATACCCAAAAGTGATTATTTATTAACAAACTTGTTCTCGTCTTGATATAGCTGAAATATTGCTCAGTAGACGTTAAACAATATTCAATCAATCAATCAACCAAATACTGCCCCCTTTTCTGGATCTAACTATCATTATTGATTCTGGTAAAATAGAAACAAAACCTTATAATGTAAGGGATGATTTTGATTTACTTTTAGTGATTTCCCTTTTCTTGACGGCGACACTTCTCTAGCTCTATCATACGGGGTGTACAATTCTCAACTAGTACGATTCGAACGCGTTTGATCTACTCTTGACGATTTAAATGAACATAACCTTACTATCACAGCCAAACTTTTACAACGGGGTGACCTATTTCATAAGTTGTTGAATTCATTCAAGAAACTTTATAACAGATATGAATATATATCTAAATATGGCATTACTTACAAACAGCTTATTGCTAACTAAAGGTCTGTTCGAATCCTCGTATTTACGGAAAAAAAGATGAAAAAATCGGAAGATGTATTTAAGCTTATGGAGAACAAATAGTCAAAAGGATATAAATTGAAATCCCAAAACAGCCAAGGGCAGAGCTTTACAAAATTTTCTTATTTTAATATTTTACGTTTCCAAATAAAATCGGTTTTCTGGAAAACAACTACGTACTGGACTACTGGGTTAGCGAATATTCTCGGGTACTTACAGTCCACTAGCAGTGGCATCGAACCAGTGGTAAAAAAATTTAAACACCGAAGTTCCCGGAAATTGACTTTCTGCATATGGCTATTTCAACAACTTGTGTTCATCAGTACAGATAAATTCCAAAATATTTCAAATCAAGAAATCTGTATTTTAACCATTGGGCCGATTCCACTGCTAGCGGACCAGAGATCACCGAGGGTACTCACCAGCCCAATAGTCAGACTTGTCTGTCATGAAAATTTTCATGTTCCTTGTGGGTAATTTACTGTTTTATCAAAATTCTAACCACTTAAAAATACCAATGCTTCATTCCGTGTATTGCACTCGGTATTTGTCCTCGGTACTTGATTTGGCTTCCTTTATCGATATTTTTGGAAATTAGTTCTTCTTTTTCGACTCCTTCTGGATTATGGCGTTCCATAATATTTTTTATGCTGCAGATGAAAGGTTACTCCTTGAAACACGTGTACAGCATAAGGCAATTTACTGTTTTGTTTTATGCAACTTCGGTATTTTTGTATTAAATGATGTATTTAAGCTGATGGAAAACAAAAACTAAAATGATCTAAATTGAAAGCGAAAACTGTTAAGGGCGGAGCTTTACATGAGCAACATGTATCATCTGTACATAGGATATAGGTACCAAGACTGGTTTTCGTTTAAATTTCAATGACGGTTAGCATTAGTGTACGTGGATCCAGTTTAAAGCTACTGAGTACCTATACACTGGTTTACATTGATACCCCCGTACACCAATGGTAGATTTCATTGAAAGATAAACAAAAACCAGTCCTTGTACCTATATCCTGTGTACGGATGATACACGGTGATGAGTGTTACTCCTTAGTTTTAAACATAATTTTCTTATTTAGATATTGTATGTTTCCAAATAAAATCGGTTTTCATGAAAATACCGAAGTATAGGACTGCAAGGCTAGCGAATATTCTCGGGATATGCAGTCCATCAGCAGTGGCTTCTATCCAGTTAAAATTCCAGACACCGAAGTTACTGTTGATTTACTTTCTGCATATGGCCATTTCGACAACGTCTGTCTCACCAGTGCAGATAAAATCAAAATATTTGAAATCAAGAAATCCAAAGTTGTATTAAAGCTGATTGAAAAGAAATAATCAAAATGATTTCAATTAAAAGCAAAAACAGCTAAGGACAGAGCTTTACACGAGGGATACTTTTTACTGTTAAACAAAATTTTCTTAATTCAGATATTGTATTTTAACTTCTGTTGGTTGTGGTCCTGATTGCTCAGTTAATGTTTTTTAAAAATGTGCAACATATTACAACAACTAAATACCGAAATTACTGTGAATTTAAATTCTGCACATGCGCATTTCGCATACGACTTTTTTAGGAAATGTAACTCTGTCAGTCATATGCGAACTAGTTAACGTGAATTGTACTGGTACCTGTTTATTATTTAACGAGTTAACGATAGTTATTGTCATGATATATTATATCATGTGTATACTTTAAAAATATTTTTAAATGTTACATAAGGTTAATAAAATGTAAAAAAAATAAAAGAATAACCAATCTAAAGCATTATTGTAAAAAGATAATTGGGAATATACGTAACCAAGGAGTTATATAACTCTTTGACGTAACAAGAATAAGCAAATGCTTCAAACAAAGACTTGCATATACATCCTTGCTTATCATAGTCGTTGACTACACAACACACAAATTTGTTACACACGTGATGCATATCACCATCATGTCAATTCTTACGTAATTAAGCCATAGGTATCGCAGGTGAAAATTGTTTATTTGCGCAATCAACATCAGGGGTACGTGGCTGTCAAATGGTCATAAAAACAACTGAACCATAATCAGTCTTCTCTGAATAAAATTTCTTTTTTAATTTTTTTTTTTGTATTTTAAATAGTTTTAAAAGTATTTGTATTTTAGAATATTGACAAACAAAATATTATGAATGACAATTAATGTTGTTGGGTCATCACAATCTAGCTGTCGCCATATTGTCTGGAGTCTGGTTTAGATTCGGTGAAAATGCCGATTTTCAAATCGATTTTGACGAGATAAGATCTTTATCTTAAGTGAAAAGAATTACACCGATGGATAACCTATTTTATCTTTTTTCACCACATAGTTGTACAAATTAGAAAAGTGTATTAGTTCTCTCGCAATTAAGTTCTAAAAAGGGGATACTTCACAAAAAATACGATATTTACAATTCCTTAAATAGGGAATACTTGTGAAAATATGTGAAATTTTAGAATAAAATTTGACGATACTAGACCTCTTCCGATTCTCACAAAAATTATACCGAAAGAAAGAGAAATTGATGTAGAATAAGCACATAGTTGTACATTTTAAAGAACGCAATTTCAAATCTTGGTATTTTCTATTTTTTTGCAAGCTATCGTTATATTTCTATGTATAAAATACGACAATTCACAGGTAGCCACTTCAGTCACGTGACTGATCGATGGCGCTAATAGTTTAACATGGACAACTGGCTTGTTCCCATTTCGCCTTAGCTGTGAAATTTTATATAAAAAAATATTCCCATTTCGCCTTAGTACATATTTGTGTCAGCTAAGGCGAAATGGGAACTTATGTAAACATCTAATCAAGAGAAACTGGTGTTTAAACATCAATATAAACATTAAAGATTTAAGTTGTTTAATAAAAATTGAAATAAATGTAAATTTTATATGTAATGGCTTGTTCTCTTTTTAGTTGTGTATTCTTCAGTCTCACATGGGCACAAAGTAACTAAAATTACAATTTCTATGCTTTATCAACATAACTTTATGTGATATATAACATAACAAAATTCCAACAGAAGCATACATTATTATTCATTCATAATCATAATATTATACATATAAAGAAAATAACACTCAAATCAGAATAGAAGATCAAATAAAGAGGCATACAAAATATTTTATAAACAAAACAATGAAATATGCAAGCACAATTATATATTATAGTTCTTTAATATGAGCACATATATTTCTTTTACAAGCACTTTTATGAAGCACAAATAAGCACATTTATTAGCACAATGATAGTTCTTTATGAAGCACAATAATAGTTCTTTAATAGTCATATTTATTAGCACAATAATAGTTCTTTAATTAGCACAATAGTAGTTAATAATGAATTAAAATTAAAATAATATCACAATACGAGGATAAGCACAAAGTTCATTTCACCCTTTTCTTCTATTAGTCACTAGTCGAGCTTCAGGATATATGATGCTGCGTCACCATACTGTGCAAAGTTCTTCTCTCCTGTGGTTAGTTCGTTCTTCAAACAGTCTTCTATGTCACGGTACTTCTTCTCTGGTAATCTTCTTTTCCCACCTGCTGCATACTGTACCATCTTGACCTCGTTCGCTGCCTGCTCCTTCTGGAATATCTCGATGATCTTGTAGATACTAGGGTGTGGTGTCTTTACTCTCTTATTCAGTTTGTTGTGCCAGCCTTCTAGGTGGTTGTTGGTTCTGGGTCCATCAGTCTAGTGGTGGTTCGAAGTTGGTAGCGGGAATCGTCCTTCTATCCATGTCTCTGTAACGTAGTCGTTGAGTTTGGTACAGTCATCTCGGTTGGGTGAATTCTCGAGTGTGTGTAGCCAGTAGTATTCAGCCTTGTCGAGTGGTAATAGAGGTAGAGCTGCTGCACGACAAACTAGTAGGTTAACATTGGGTATGTCTTTGTAGTCTCTTTGTAGTCCACGCTCTTTAGTTTTCTTCCATAGTAGAACAGGCAACCCTTGAGTGCTGCTGCTGGGAAGGTCTCTGTTGTTGCGTTGCGTGATGCACATTCAAAGTCGAGGCTGACTGCAGTTGATGAAAAATTCTGGTTGTGACGCTGACATATCTTTTTGAGTAACGTGAATAGTCCTTATTAATTAATCTAATGATATTTTAAAATGTTTGAAATGGAATAATATGAAATGCTTTATAATCAATTTTAAGAATATTTACAATTAATTTTAAATGATAGTAGATTTTCTTGTTTAAGAACAAAAATCAATTAAAAAACTACACTTTTTTTAAATTGACTATAATTTAGTTACAATTTTAATTTCTATCATGTTTGGGGAATAAATATACTTTCAAAATAAAAATATTTTAAATTTTATGCACGAGATATGCAAGATAAATGTAATAAAATCTTTGAAAATATACAAAAAATTCAAGAAAAAAAACATGTATTCTTAATGATGTTTATTCAGTAATCAAAACATGCCATAATTAATAATTATGTTTTTACAATTCACAAATTGTAAATTCCCATTTCGCCTTAGTACTTTTTTTACCTTTTTTACCTGAAATTCACAGCTAAGGCGAAATGGGAACACACCGGACAACTTATGCCTCTTCAGTGCAGATAAAATCTAAACGATTAAAAGACCATAAACTCAAAAGATCTTTAAAACTTGATAGAGAACAAATAACTAAAATAATCTAAATGTAAAGCCAAAATCAGCTAAGGACAGAGCTTTGCATGAGGGAGATACTATTTAGTTTTCATCAAAATTTACAAAAATTTAGATATTGTAAGGTTCAAAATAGAATCGGCTTTACATATAGTGCTGCTGATGAGGAATAAATTTCCGAAATGGCCATACAGCTCATTTAAATTATTGCAGGTGGAGTTAACATATGTGTTATGGTCTCATGTTCATTTACTCCATATCCTTTCATTAAAAACTTATAAAATTTCAATAAATTTTTAATCCTGAACTTTTTGAGAATAGATATTATGTGCAATATTGAACTTTTATGATGCTAGACATAACGACTCGCCCCCTTCACCTTTTTTTTCGGTGATTTTTGCACCATGTTCACACCTTAAGAAAAGTAAATTAAAATCCCAACCTGTCCCTATATATTAAGTGACACTATCCAGTAGCTCCTATGTACAAACCACGTCTGTAGTAAAACGAAAACATATTATTTTGAAGTTGACATACTCTGGTAAACGATAGTGTCAGCAGCCATTATTATTTACTATGCGTGATGTATCATGAGTGAGACGATGTGATTTAACCCACAGTAACAAAGTAAATCGAATATATATATATATATTTCGTCTAGTCTATCACGCTCCCAAAGTTTTAACTTGTAATTATTGTGAAAAATCTCATCAGCTTGTCACCGCTTTATAAAGTGAAGTTAGTGTTTTGGCCTGTGATTATAGGTGTTCATTTGTTGCTAGGTAATGATTCACCTGGAGAAAAGGTTGAATGTGTGTAATCCTTTGGGACGCGACACACATTCATTTGGCAAAGTGCCGCATTTATGTCAACAGGTACCATGGAGTTCGGCATTAAAAAAATACTCCTTTTGTTAACTTATCTGATACTATTTTAGAAACAGGGTTTACTATTTCCAATAAGGATAATTTGCCTACAAAAATTTACCTCTGTTTGATTCGAAGTAAAAGTCAAGTTAGGATCAATTGCGAGTTCGTGATTCAAGGTCAACTAATCCAAACTGAAATATTAAATTTACATCTTCAGGCTTTAGGCGTTTAAAGGATATGAAAATAACTTGATTTTTTTTTTATTTATTTAGCTTTTGGTGGACTGTTAGTCCCCGAGGGTATTCACCAGCCCAGTAGTCAGTACTTCGGTGCTGACCCGAAAGCCGACTTTTTTTGAAACCTTCCAATATCTAAAAGTTTGTAAATTTTATTGAAAACTAAGGAGTATCTCCCTCATGCAAAGCTCTGTCCTTAGCTGATGTTGGCTTTAAATTTAGATCACTTTGGTTATTTGTTCTCTGTCAGTTTTTAAACACCTTTGAGTTTATGGTCTTCCAAACGTTTAGATTTTATCTGCACTGATGAGACATAAGTTGTCGAAATGCGCATATGCAGTAAATTCACAGTGACTTCGGTATTTAGTTATTTGTACATGTTTTTATTTTATTTGCACTCGGAAGCAGATATGTTATGATTTTGTTTGTTCATTTTGATTTTATCACGATCTTGACAGACGTAACAAAATTTTGTCAAGACTGTACGATATTCAGTCTTTATGCTGTATCACAATCTTGCAACATCTTTCTAAATGCCGTATCAAACATTTTTCCTGAAAATCTCCCGGGACTTGCATCGGTTTTTCAGGGATTTCAGGTACAGAGATATCGGATGCGTCCACAAGTGTTGGATATGAGAATCGAGGTAGTCAGATCATCATACTGAAAGACTGACCGCAAACTATTGTAGACAAACTATGTAGAGAAACGCCACGCTCCAATCAGTATAAGTACCCTTTTGTATTTTTCTGTGGAGATAATATGTAAAATGATACATGAAACGTTTAAGTCCAGCATATACAAACTTAAAAAAAAATATGGGGTCCAACGTTCTCGTCACTCATTTTTTTACTAATCATTTTACGAATTAGTGAAGGCTGTAAAAAGTATTTTGGGGATTCCTGTATCAAACGTCCATATTTTGTGCTTAATTGCAAATTTGTAGCAGAAAAGAATACAAAACAAAAAGCTAATTGACAAAATATCATCTGTCGTCAAAAGTATAAAAAAAAACGTTTGCTGGGTGGCGGGAATAATGCGATTACCCACCGTAATGTTTTTATTGGGTCACCGGTCCGTGTTCATTTGTATGTCTGTCTTCATTTTACTTTTTTGTCCTGTACTCAAGTGGTGTCCTTGTTTCTTATCATATCCGATGTTATCGTTCCCATGGATTGTTCGTTCTTTTGACTGGCGGTTCGGTTCTCACTTACTTTATCGGCAATGAAAATGACTTTTTAATCGTTTCGACATTAAGCTTTGTCTTTTAAGACTGAACATTTTTAAAATAGCATTTCAACGGCTTTCTAGTTACAATAATATTATTATATCGGGGTAAAGGTAATCCATGACTTGATCAATGGATATGTTTCAATGTTACATGCCTCCTAATTCCAATTGCTATGGTTGATATTTAAGGTCCATATGACTTACGTTTTACAAGAAAACAATGTTATAAAATTTTTACATTTTTCAGGGGCATTTACTCATAAACTACCATACCACAGTTTTCGGCCAAAATGTAACGTATGTCATCACGACCATGCTAAATTTTTTCGCCATTACTCTTGACCTGCAATCTTTCACTCTATCTAAACAGGTGAAAATAAAAAATATATCCTATAGAAAACTTTTTTTCCTATAGGATATTTCAAAATCCCGTAGGAATTTTGAAAATCCTACAGGATTAAACGGGAATCCTATAGGATATTCACGATATTCTACAGGATATTTCTTTCCATTAGGATTTCTTCGTCCTATAGGAACATTTTTTAATCCTATGGGATTTATTTCTCCTACGGGAGAAAAATAAATTCCTATGGGATACTGTTTTCCATGGGATTAAAGTATATTCCTAAGGGAGATTTTTTTCCAATAGGATAAAAAATATTCCGGTAGGAAAAAGATTTCCTATAGGAGACAAAATTCCGAAAGGAAAAATTAATCTTATAGGAAACAAATAAATTCCTATCGGATATAGAAATCCCACAGGAAACAATGTAATAAGCAAGAATGTAATAATGTCTCAATTTCTAATTCCAAGTGGTCTTGGGCAGTTTCAGGAAAATTTAACGAAACGGAATTCAAAGATTTTTGCAATTCAGTTATTGTAAATCACTGTGTTGATTAAAAAGAATTTCCAATTGTATTATGTTTATAGTTTCTATGTAGAATTCAAAAACTAAACAGTCTATGACAATTTTTGCAAATAAACCATACCTAGCATCAAAGATTTTTGCAATTTATTTATTTAAATCACTGTTAGCAAGAGAATGAAATTTATCAAAACTGAAAAAGTAAAAATATTACATCACTTACTACTATGAAAGAGTAAAAATATTACATCATTTACTACTATTTTAAAAGACAATTAATTAGCAATGCGTTGGTTGATTGGTGTTCAAATGGCTTTGAAATAAGCATCAAAATTACATTTATTTCAATCTGGCATGTATATAAGGCTACAAATAATTGAGGTGGGCAACTAAAAAATAATAATCCGAAAAGGATACGTGTAAATGCATACATATCTTTTAGAAATAATGAATAAATTAGGAATTCAAATCACATTGATAAAAAATTGAAAAAGACACACTTTTGGATGACCAAAAATAATCTATTACATTTTCATCTTCAACCCACGCCGTGGTATATAAGAGGAAAGTATGCATTTTTCTGTAGTTTTGTTATCATAATATGTAAATATATACGTTACAAGACATGTAATATGTTTATCTTCCCGCTGTGTGGAGATTAGGGTTTCAGAAATTCATTTACATTTTAACTTAATTAGTAAAACGTGTTAATTGGATCAAGATTAAGGATTTTAAAATTTAATTAATAGTAAGGACAATCTGAAATTACATTTTGTTTCATCCGGGAACTATATACTTTCCTGATTTCATGTAATATAATTTTAGAATTTCCAAAAAAGAAAAAAAATCAAGTGATTAATTAAAGGATATGCAGATAAAAGTAAATATTATATGTCTGGCAGAAGCATTTTTATCCTATGAGGAACTGGGGGATACGGACTTGCGGCTCGAGATTTTTTAATCCTATACAATTGATACACAAGAAATAAACAAATATATGTGTTCAATTTATACACTTAACTTATTGTTGTTTACTGCATGCAGGCAGGCGCGGAATAAGTGGATGGCGTGAGGGCCATACCCCCTAAAACAAGAAACAAATATGAATTTTTAGGCTAATATTTTGGTAAGGACCAATATTTGTCCAAAAAGATTCGCACCTCGCTACGCTCGGCGAGTATTTTCCGACTGCGCCCCCTCCTTACGACAAATAATGACCTGGATCCACCCCTGGAAGTATAACAAAGTGTAGTTTTATAAACGCATTGAAACTGTTACCTTAAATACTGACAACAATGAGAGAAAAAAATTTTGTTTTTCAAAATTATCAGCGAATCTTGACCCTTTGATCTGTATTAATTACCCTAGTATAGAAGTAAATAAATAACCGATATTGCAGTCAGTTAAGACGAGATTGTAAATTATCAAAAGACGATGTCGTTCTCCATATATTTTTCATACCATATTAGCAGATGCAGTCTTCGAAAAGGGGGGTTCCAATAGGGTTTTATTTTTGCACTATTCATGTCAATTTTGAGAAATTTTGCGCGAAATATTAAAATTTACAAAATTTTTCAGAAAAAGAGGGGTGCTACCCGGAACTCATGCCTCCTTTGGATCTGCCAAAGCCAGGACTGTAAGTTTTAGATTGTAAATAAACATTTTTCTGTCAATATTTACAATAGAAATATAGAAGTATGCATCAAGACATCTCCTAACGGCTTATGAATTTTATCCATTTTATTTCGTTTTGTCAATATAGAAAAAAAAATGACGTACAACGTCGACTAAGTCATTCAGTCGTTTTAGAAAAACCTACATTCATAATTATTATTCATATTCATGTGCATAGAAAAAAAGTATAGCCATTTTTGTTCCAACTAATTTTGCGAATGCAACTCATTCTTTAAAAAACTACATGTATTTGAAGAGGCCATTCCTTCCTTTAACTAAATGAGGAGTCATACTTCAAGACACAATTTCGCCCTCTTTACAGATGGTTGGAAGATTTTGATTTTTTTAAACAATTTTGTAAACTGTGACAAAAAAACAACAACAAACAAAAAAACAAGTATGGACCCAAATTGATGTCTCGCCCGTCCCTACTCCGTCACAAAATTGATGTGAAAACTAAAACTGACTAGATCATTAAACTTAACATGTTCGCTAGACTTTGAAATTAGGGTAAGTGACAAAAGCAATATAACACACTGTCATGAATCACCCAAAAACTAAAATGACAAATATCAGTGAAGTACCACTGATAGAGACTGAAAAACCAAACATTTCCACTAGACCATGAAAATGAGGTCAAGGGCTAAAGCCAAATAGCAGGCTGTCATGTTCCATCTAAGACAACCCACAACCCAAATATTATTGACCTTACATAAATAGATATTAGGAAACTTAACATGATCACTGGACCGTGAAATTGAGGTCACAGACAAAAGCCATATAGCAGACTGTCATGTACTACCTAAGACCAACCTATATACCAAATATCATTTACCTACCACTTATAGTTACTGAGAAAATGACCTACTCACAAAACATTAATATGCTCATTGGACCGAGAAATTGAGGTCAAGGACAAAAACCACATAACAAACTGTCATGTACTACCTAAGAGCAACCTATATACTAAATATCATTGACCTACCACTGATAGTTACTGAGAAACTAATCTAAGCACAAAAACTTAACATGTTCCCTGGACCGTGAAATTTAGGTCACAGACAAATGCCATACAGCAGACTGTCATGTACTACCTAAGACCAACTTACATACTATATATCATTGACCTACCACTAAAAGTTACTGAAAAACTAAACTGATCACAAAAACTTATCATATTCACTGGACCGTGAAACTGAGGACATAGATTAAAGCCATAAAGCAGACTGTCATGTACTACTCAAGATCAACCTATAAACCAAATATCATTGACCTACCACTTAATAGTTACTGAGAAAATGACCTAATCACAAAAACTTAACATGCTCACTAGACCGTGATTTGGGGTCAAGGTCAAAAGCAACATGACAGACTGTCATGTACTACCCAAGACCAACCTACATACCAAATATCATTGACCTACCACTTATAGTTACTGAGAAACTAAACTAAGCACAAAAACTTAACATGTTCATTGGACCGTGAAACTGAGGTCACAGACAAAAGCCATATAGCAGACTGTCATGTACTACTCATGACCAATCTATATACCAAATATCATTGACCTATCACTTATAGTAACTGAGAAAATGACCCAATCACAAAAACTTAACATGAAAGTTTACGCCGCCGCCGCCGCCGCCATACTTTGTACGCATATGTCTCGCTTTCCGCGCCTTTCGTCGTGGGCGAGACAAAAACCATTAAAAAAAACAAAAAAAAATCAAAATAAAACAATGAACAAACAAAAAACAAAACAAAATTGAAAAAGCAACAAAAAACAAAAAAACAAAAAAAAAAACAAAACAAAACAAACAAAAAGAAGAAAAAAAACGTTAAATAAAGGAGTGTACTAAATAACAAAATACCGAAGTTGCTGTCAAAGTACTAAGTCATATATTTGAAAGGGCTGTTGTTTATTCTTCTCGCCCATGAGAAAATTAGTTTTGGTTCTCTGTATTCTCATCTTAAATGGTCATGTACTGATATCGTTTCTATACCTAATTCAACTTGACATAGATACATGTATTCGCTTATCAAACTGTTGTCACCCCCTGTTTTATTTCGAACCCATGAAATTTGTTTATTTGTCGCCACATATGGTCACATTGTCAGATTTTGTCATTGGCAAATCATCGTTATACTGATATATAGACGACATCTCATACTGTCAAATTTTGTTGTACATGGCTGGGGATGTTCTCAGTTACGATAACTTAAGTCCATGCGATAACAAAGAGCTTGTCGACTCAAAAATGAGATTTAAAGTTTGGCCACAATGTTCAAGTTGTTTAATTGCCGTAAATGAGGAACTGTCTGAAAACATGATAATCCCGTAACATTTTAAAGAAATATTTAAATTTGGAGACCGTGAACGATCTCAGTGTCTTATTAGCTGTGTCATATTAACTTGCATAATAAAAGAACTACTATTCGATAAGCATTTGAAAAATCTACAGAATATTTGCTGCTACTGTAAATAAAACTTGTTCCAAAGGCTGGGTTCAACGGCAATAGTATAATTTTGCTTGGTCTGTTTGTGGAACGGTTAATAAATGCATGATTGAGGGAGATTTGTTCCCCAGCTGAATATACTTGTAAGATTTTATTAGGGGTCACAATGTTTGTGTGTGTTGGGGGGGGGAGACTCTCCTGAAATTGCGCCGATCCAATTTCAATTTTTCCGACTCAAGGAAAATAATATAGCAGTACGATGACTATTCTGTATATAGACATAATTAAAACTGATTATTCTCAACGATGATGGAAAACACGTGCATGTATCCAGGTAAAATGAAATCTGTGACGGAACAAGGTGTCTTTTGTCTACTTTGCTATTTAAAATATTTACAACCTATTAGCTAATGTACTGAAAGTCTGCTATGGAAAAACGGTTGAGTAGTGCAACCGTTATAGTTGATTGGTGCTAACAGAAGAATTGTATGCACATTTTCGTAATTTTTGCAAAAATGTTTGGAAACGTCTTTCTGTCATTCCATATTTCAATTGAACACAACGGAACAAATTGGACCAAATCAAGTTGATTATGTGATTTTTTAGACGGCGAGACGAATTTTACCATGAATCACATAAATATAATTTTAGGAAATATTAAACTTTAGTTTTAATCATTGACTACTTGAATTTTCAACAATATAATGTAAAATGCGATTCTTAACCGAAAAACAGTTCTGTTTGTCAGTGCGCTGTTATAGTTGAGGTGTATATATTTTCAGCACGCGCTCTAGTTGAGAAGTACATGAGTACTAGTTGAGATATACATAAGAGCTAGCTTATTTGTGTATTCGTAAGCGTCATCGCTACAAAAAACAAAGGCGGTGGAATATCGAAGTAACAAAACACGTATTGTTAAAGATCAAAGTTCAGGAAACAATTAGAAAATTGGATAAAACCGGAAACAGAAAACACAAGAAAGTCACGACTATAATATTTATAGGTTTCATTACGAGTGAGGCCTGTATATCGCTTGTTATCAAATCGTGCTATTTAATTACACAATAATAATAAACGAGCTTCAGCGAGTTAATTATTATTTGTAATTAAATAGCGAGATTTGATAACAAGCGATATACAAGCATCACGAGTTGTGAGACCTTTTTCTCTTATGATGAACCATTCTGTCGTGTTCTCCCAATTATGTTAAGTTGGGAGAATTTAGTTGTGTTTGTGGATACATTGAAGATTGATTATGTACTTTAAATTTACCCTTATAATGAATATAAAGTCTAACAATAAATTTTCCCCGTATATAAAGTAGAAACTATAAACAACGATAAGTGTTGTAGATGTAGGAACTATGTTGCATTATACGCACATGTACACAACAATCAATAGCAATGACAGGTACACTATTCCTCGCTGGTGAAAACCTGGATGAAAGCTCGGTTGAATTGTAATTACAGTTTTAACCATCTATACATTAATAAAATTAATTTCTGCTTGTCAGTTGAGTGAAAATGTTACGAATGATTTGTAATTAAATGAAGGTTTAAATAAGTTCTCTGTTTCTGTGGTAACTGATTCTGATGTCAATTTCCACGCGTCAATGATCCCAATATACATAATTACATCATAACACCAACACAGAACACATGAAGGAAATTAAACTTATTTTTGCAATAAAATAATATATTTCAAGTGGCCGGAATATATTCAACTGTTTTGGGAGAATGAATTAATAGATGTGTACACATGAAGCTCATTTTTTCATTTCTCCTTCTTGCCAATGGAATAAAAAATAATGCAGACGACATAATGCATTGAGCACGGATTGCCATGACGTTGGTTTGACCTGATGTGTGACCTCTAGAACAACCAATGAAAATACGGCTGAAAAGTTATCTAATCGTATGAAAGGCCAATGAATTGATAGCATAAAAGTTATCACTAAGTGATACGAAAAATTATCTTATCGTGTAAGAAATAGATATTGCTGCCACATCATAAGAGAATTATAATTATAAACGTAGCAAATTATTTCACAGAACGCGTTTATAGTGGGAGTTTTCGCTGTCATATTTCATTGTTTATTTTTCTGTTCTTGGAAAGAATCCCAACATATAATAACCAGATCTTTTGCTGAATATAGTGCATGTCTTGGACTGAATTTGGTGCATGTCTTGGAACTATAGTGCCTGAGCTTCATTTTGTTCTGCAATTTAAGCAAGATCAAAAAAGGTTTCTGTTGGTATTAGAAATAGCTATATAAAGCCCTTTAACAAGCTTGTAAATCAAGCGCAGCCTGTTGTTAACTCGCTGTTGGCAAAGAGACATCTTGTTGAGCTTGACCAACAGCCAAGTGATACCTGAAAACAAAGAGGGCCATTCGTCCCTGTCCTCAAGGTATTATCGCGGTACTTAGGTTTAACATTGGACCCTATGGGAAAAATCACATTTTCATCTTCTCCCCTGAAACCACTGAAGCAAATCCAACCACACTTTACAGGAATGATGTACTAAAGGTATTTGACAAAGAAGAATGCTCATTTTGACTCGATTCGATAAAAAAAAAACATGGCTGCAAGCGCAGAACTTAGGTTTAACACTGGACCCTATGGGAAAAATCACATTTTCATCTTCTCCCCTGAAACCACTGAAGCAAATTCAACCAAACTTTACAGGAATGATGTACTAAAGGTCCTTGACAAAGAATACTCATTTTGTTCCGATCCGATAAAAAACATGGCCACCAGCGTGGAACTTAGGTTTAACATTGGACACTATGGGAAAAATCACATTTTCATCTTCTCTTCTGAAACCACTGAAGCAAATTCAACCAAACTTTACAGGAATGATGTACTCAAGGTCCTTGACAAAGAATACTCATTTTGTTCCGATCCGATAAAAAACATGGCCAACAGCGCGGATTATAGTTTAACATTGGACCCTATGGGAAAATCACATTTTCATCTTCTCCTCTGAAACCACTGAAGCAAATTCAACCAAATTTTACAAGGATGAAGTTAAAGGTCCTTTAGAGAGATTGCTCATTTCATTACGATTTGATAAATAATATGGCCGCCATCGCGTTACTTAGGTTTAACGTAAGTGAGAACCGAACCGTCAGTCTAAAAAGAACAATCCAAGGACAATGGCAACGTCGGAAAAACAAAAAAACGAAGACATAACATGAGCATGACACAGAAAAGAAAATGAAGACACGCACATATACAAAAATGAACAACACGGACCCAATGAAAACCATGGGTGAGATCAGGTGCACCGGTAGAGTAAGCATCTCCTGCTTCTTATAAGACACCCGCCGTGTTGAACATGTCAACTCCGGTAGTAAAGTCAAATCCGGTAGAGGAAAAACAAACTTTACTGGCAAAGAGAAAGATCTGTTGTCATCTGGGAAACAGATATCTCATAGCGGTCCACAAGATCGTGATGTCGACCGTAAAACTTCTGTAGTGATGACCTCAAGTTATGGGCAACATACCCTTGCTTAAGTAGCCTATTTGTAAGCAACCGAGCTCTATCAAGGTAGTCACTGTATCGACCACAGGCCCTTGAGTAGCGAATGAGTTGGGAGATGTAAACTCCGTATGCTGGTGCTTTTGGAATGTTGCTACAAAGAAAGGGAAAGTTGACTATTGGAAAAGTGAAGTCATCACGTTTGTCATATAGCCTAGTGGACATTGGACCCTATGGGAAAAATCACATTTTCATCTTCTCCCCTAAAAACCACTGAAGCAAATTCAACCAAACTTTACAGGAATGATGAACTAAAAGTCTTTGACAGAGAATACTCATTTTGTTCCGATCCGATAAAAAACATGGCCGCCAGCGCGGAACTTAGTTTAAAATTGGACCCTATGGGAAAATCACATTTTCATCTTCTCTGAAACCACTGAAGCAAATTCAACCAAACTTTACAGGAATGAAGTACTTGAGGTCCTTTACGAAGATTGCTCATTTCGTTCTAATTTGATAAAAAGCAAGGCCGCCAGCGCAGAACTTAGGTTTAACATTGGACCCTATGGGAAAAATCACATTTTCATCTTCTCCTCTGAAACCACTGAAACAAATTCAACCAAACTTTAGAGGAATGATGTACGGAAATTACTTTACAAATACGCTAAAAAAACATGGCCTCCTCTGCAGAACATAGTTTAACATTGGAGCCAGGTATGAGAAAGCCATCCTTTTCATCATCTTCTCTGAAACTTAATTAAAGCAAATTTAACTAAATGTATAGAAGGTCCTTTGCAAAAATTACTCATTCCAATAAGATAAGACAAAAACGCAGGTGCTTATGAAGAACCTAGCTAAATATTAGACCACAATGGTAATAAACATATTTTGGTCATGCATGGCATAGGCATTTTGTCAGGTGAACGATACAGGCTCAGTCTTTGAGCCTGTAGTTTACACTTATTGTCAATAGTTGGAAATATTGGATTTTCCCAGCAACTACATGTACCTATCACAGTCTTTTTATGTTTGGTATAAATCATCAAGCATGTTCGAAGTCCAATGCTGTGGGATTTTATTTCAGGTCTGTAGTTCATCTGCTCTCTGAACTTCGGTCGTATTTTAGAATGGTATATCCGCCGATCCGTCTGTGCTCTCTTCTATGTGAAATGATAACCCAATTATGCGTTGGTTTAACAGCCCTAACTGCCTGTGCAAATGGCAGATCCTAGAATTTGCGCGCTTCAAATGTTGCGTGTGGCCAGGGGATTATATAACCATATGTGTTATATAGTTCCCTGGTATGACTTGTTAAATTAATCCAACTATATCATAGATTTATAAATCTATGACTATACTAAATTGAAATCAAATATTTAGAGCATTGACAAAAGCAAACAACCTCCTACTTTCAAACCCGGAAATTCATGTTAATGTACATATAAGGTTATAAGTTTAAAAAAATCAGCAAATTTTGTAAACCTCAACCACAGACCCCCCCTTTTATTTACAGCGCTCTATATAGTAAGAAAAACAAACAGTCGCTATATATTATTAATGTTACTTCATTATAGACAAATATGAGATAACGCAATGTCACAGCATGAACTATGTCAGAAACAAATATTAGTACATATGTGAGAAAAAATCTAGTCGTTATCTTTCTGTTGTATAATCAAACATAAATTTTTATTCTTATATCAAATGTCATATTTTTTATAACATATAATTTTTATTTAATTCGTTTCAGAAAAAATACAACTGTTTTTCAAAGAAAAAAAAACAAGTAGAAAATTTTTGCCTTTTTTTAATTATAAAATTGTTAGGCTTATTAGTGTATTGGTGATAAAACATGAAAATATTTATGCACATAGCATTTTAAATCGATTGCATGCATTATCTAAATATTTTTGCACTTTAAAAATTATATATATATATATATATATATATATATATATATAGCCTAGGTAGCCGCGTGGTCTAGGGCGCTGGACGTAGTGCAGGCGGTGTTGCCATAGATGTCACAACAGTGATGGTTCGAATCCCGGAGAGGGAACTACCAATGTGCAGATCTAACAATGTTGGGCTGATTTTCAGACGTATATATATATATATATATATATATTCAACAAATGAAACGAAATCAAGCTGATCTATTAATCATTCCTTAGACGATTTACGCGCGAAATCCTTGATTTCTCTATGATATACATTACAAACTTAAGCCGGTTTTAATACAGCAAAAGTCTCCTTTTCAAATCATCGGAGACACCAAAAAGCATTAACTAAAAATTATTTTCAAAATACGCCGAATCAAGATGGACGACAAGTTGTAAAAAGCTTAAATTCAATCACTAATTTGACAATTTTTGGTTTCAATTTTATGTACAATATAGCTCGAAATGATTAAAAACGATTTACATCGTTTATATTTCTAAGTGTGAAAGAGTTATCTCGGCCACTAACACAATAACACAATCTGACTATTCCCTATGTTGTGCATCGATCAACCATTTAGCGTACTGGGAATACGAGCGATTTCAAATAAATCAACAAAAACTATTCACACGTATAAAGACTAAATACAAGGAAAGATCACTGGCAAAGGTAAATAATTTTTATTTCTTTACTAAGGTAATAACACGGGCTCCACAGCTCCTAGAGTCCGGAGCCCAAGTATGTGGAGCCGGGAGCTCAGTTAGTGGAGCCCGGGAACCGGATCCCTTGCATTGGAGCCCATTAGCTCGGTAGCAATTATTGGGGACCACCCATTAACAAGTTTTTCAGCCATTTTGCCTTTACGTTCCTTTCTGAGAAAGACCAGTGTACGCCTATTTTTCAGAAACGAACACAACCAGCATACCCAAGAATTATGGACAACCAACATGACTGCCGGTATCTTTGCTCCCCGGGGTATCGAAATGTTATCTCAAATAAAATAACATAGAAAGTAATGGGAAATTGCATAGGTACTCTGAATAATTTCTTAATTAAAGTGGAAATTGAAATGGCATATCTTATTAAGACATACTGCAATATTCTTAAAAGAATTATCTTTCTATTAATGTAAATTTAATCAATTTGTTTTAAGGTTCCGTAGTGTCAATTATCTTTTGAAAATGGTCTTTTCAAAATGTACTGTCTATATATAGAAGTAATGGAAAATTCAACGGAAAAATGCATGGTGGCCTTGTTAAAAAATTCATAACTTGTGCAAAAAAGACTCAAATTACTATTAAGACATCAGTTAAAATTCACAATAAAATTATCTTTCTAATGGTGCCAAAAAAATTAATTTAAGTCTACTAATTCTGGTGTCAAATACAGTTTAAAGACGAGTTTTTCTTTTTTTACTGCCGTATACGGGTCTATAGAAACATTAACATGGTGGCGTATAACTTACCATATCATACATTTTTAAACATTGTTGAGCAATTTATTTTGAATATTAAAATAAATATTAAGGAGTGTTTACTTAAAGATCGGTTTTTCATAAAAAAATATAAAATGCATATTTCTAAAATAATTATAAATGATTATATACACGAAATCATGGTCACGTGAATAGAGAAATAGTAATTTTACTTATAAACTAGCGACAACACTTTTTATTGAAAATGTCTATTCCGTTGTTGCTCTTAATAATGAATACACAAATCTAATTATGTTTACAGCAAGTACAATTATATTTATGACATTTTTACATGTCATTTGATATTGATTTTATTTTAACCCCCTAAACGTACGTAAAATTTACTCAAATTACATTCTATGAAATGCACAATAACATTATTTTTCCAATGGTGCAAAAAAAAAA